>WBNO01032412.1:0-65509 GCA_013400575.1 Peucedramus taeniatus | reverse complement strand
CTAGAAGGCAGATTTGTGTGAGGCCTTTATTGTGCAGCTAATGTAGAAAACACACACAATTATACAATACAGTTAAATGGCCTGGTTCATAGAAGCTCATGTGCAGTGGCAGTAGCAAGGAAAGTGTAAACTGGTGTGAAGACCTGGGCAGAGCTCATCTGACTCATCAGATCCTGTCCTTTGCTATCACAGATACTTTGTGCCTTCTTCACATATGAAATGACAGCCAAAAAAAAAAAAAAAGGCAAAAAATTCTAAACATCCATAAGAAAATGAAATTCACTGAGGTCTTATACTAATGAACACCAGAAAAATGCAGCAGAAAAAAGCCTGTGGAGGCCACATAAAATTGATAGGCACAAAACTCAAGGGATTGGAAGGAATATGAGCAGGTTTCCCTGAGTACATAAAATCCCTCACTGCGCTGCTGATGAGTTAATGTTCAGATAACTATATCAGGTGAAATTGCTTAATTAGAGTTCTAATTATTTTCCAGCCATCCAGAAAAAAAAAAAAAAAGCATGAAGAAGACTCTCCTATTTTAATTAAGAATTCATTTTGGATAAGCAGGTGATTCTATCAGTCACTGACAGCTACACGGAGGATGGCATATTTGTGTGTTTATATTTTTGCATCATTATATATTCACACCCACACTCAGATTGGATGTGTGGCACATTTAAGGCTCGGTTCTGACAGATGCTTAATCGCATGAGTAGTCCCTTGGGTTTACATGAGTAAATGTTTGTTGTGTAGAGCTCCATTTAGATTTCACTGATAGTATGTGAAATTCCACTGTGACTATGATTACCCCCAGAATGGCTCAGGCTCCATGTGTTATATGTTTTGTGTTTGAGCAAATAAACAGGGTCTTGTATAGAGTAGGAGGTCACAGTTCCTCTTTTTGATGCAATGAATCCCAGACAACTGATGGAAAGTGAAACAGCTTTTACAGGTATTCTCTGCCCACAAAATATCTGTAACCTTTTTACTCACTGCTTTCTTCTGAAATGTGAGAGTTGTGGAGAGAAACAGCATGTAAGTGGCCTGTCTCTCTCCCTTTTTAGCCAGCCTGTAGGAAAATACCCGGTACTATTATATTTGGTACAGATCCTGGTGCTGTACTCACTCTTGGTGCTTAATTTCAGTTTGGACACTTTGGAGGGAAAGATAAAAATGTGTACAGGAATACATTTTGGAATACAGGAATACAAAAAATGTGTACAGAAAAGGCTGAAGCTTTTCTAAGGTATGTTGATATACACAGTGGCAGCCTTCCAGTAAATCAACCAACCAACCACCAACCCACAACTGAGACTTCACTATTTAAATATTGGGCATGCAAGGAGTTTCTATCTCACATGTGCTTAAATGGTCCTTAAGGTAACTGCATATCTTTGGATCCAGCCTTGTTCTTCTAATTCTTCTGGACAATGCCCAGAAGTCTTTAAGGAAATGTATTGCAGCAGTGCTGCAACTTTAGGCTCTCACCTAGGGCTTTTCTCCTTTGAAAACTCATCTGGTTTCACTAGCAGCAAAAGTTTTCACAAAACCTTTATCTAAAAGAGCTTTGTAGGAATTAGCCAAAGTTACTGTATTGTGAAGAATAACACACTTCTGTATTTTAATTTACATGAAATTCTAACTTTATATTTTCTAAGTTTCCCTTTTGTTCTTTAAAAGTACAGCAATAATGAAATTATGACTAAAGAGTTGATTCAGTCTTTTTTCTTTCTCATTCTTGCACTGAACTTGCTCTCAGTGATTGTTAAAACATTTAAAATCATCAAAATACTCAGCACCTGATTAACTAGCGCCTGTTATTTCAAAACTTCTAAGGGCCTGAAAAATTCGTGTTTATTGACATGACTTTTAGGTATGTGTTCATCCCAAATCCCTGGCCTACATCTGTGTTTTGGGCACAACTTGGTCGTAATCCCTCTGTAACTGAGCTTTCTGCTTATAGGTGTGATGAGACAATGGCAGCAATTAGACCCAAATATTTTTGAGGAGTCATGTAGACTTCAGTACTGTTCGCAGAAATCTTATGCTCAGAACTGAAGCTTCTGGACACATTCTCAAGCCTAAAAGAAGAAATTATACTCCAAATACATTATATTTGTTGATAAATATTTAAATATCAAAAATTCTAAAAACTTTAATGTTACTATCCATAATAATGAAGGATGTTGGTTTTCATACACAGAGTAATGTGCAATTACTGTTCAATTTTAACTGCAATTAGGTGACATATGAAATTAAAATAAGTATTAGCTAACAGTCCCTTCCTGGCCTGCCTCCTGTACTTTACAGCCTCCCCTGTAAAGTACAGAGGCTCCATCTGAGAATTCAAAATACAAAACAACCCCAAAGTTAGATCACTCATTGCTACTAAAAGTCCAGGGCTTCTGCCTGAGCTACATGAGGGCAAACATTCTTGCCTTCTTTCCTTTGCTGCTTACAAATCTCTCCATGATTCCTTCCAATAAAGAAAAATGCTTAAAAGAGAAGCCATGGCACAAGAGTGGAAAAACTAGCTGAGGACTGCAAGGATGATATCAGCCCAGGGTCTGGGATAGATTTTATTTTGCTGTAGGTGAATAGCCAGCAGTGTTTATTTGAAAATCAGTTTCACTGCAGATAGCATTCCATGCATGTGCTATCACATATAAAAATGTAATGCACATGCATCTGCCTTGGGTGAGCTGGTCAGCAATATTTATCTGTCTCACTGTCCTTGCTGCAGCCTTCTCATATCTACCATAATATAATTCCATTTGGTTGTCAGCTCACTGGTTTTCTCTATCATGCTCAGAGTACACATGGAAAGCTTTGATTTTGAAGGTTACTTTGGTTTTCTCCTATAAGTTTAAAACATACCCTGAGCAAAATTTATTTAAGGACTGACTTGATTCAGAGCTTATTAAGGTGATATTGCAGTGATAAAGGCGGCAGCTTTAACTCATGTTCTGTATTGGGTGATCTCTGAGGCTTGCAGTCACTGATTCCTTGATTTATTTTTTTTGGTTTAACTGAGGAGAGTTTGCGGCACCTCAAAGCCCTGGAACAAGCCTGTGGTCTGTCACCATTCCCTGGGTGCTCTCTCAGCCATGTGCCGAAATGAAATCCAAGAATCCATGGAGAAGGCAGCCAGTTTAGAAGGGGCCATCTGACCGTGAATAAATCTAAAGCAATTGCTGCAGAGGAACATGGACAATAGTAAACTCTTTGGTTGCAGTACCCAGAACATGTAAAGCTTTATAAATGACACAAAAAATCTTAGCAAATTGAGTATTTCACACCGGTGAAAGGACATTTTGATATTCCACTGTGATGTATCAGTAGCTGAATTCTTCCCAAATGTGACTGACAGCCTGTTCCTTGAGCAACAAGAATATTAAATGCTGAATTGTGTGTGTTGTACACTCCTGAGCTTAGTAAGCCCCAGTTAAGCTTAACAGTCTGCTAGAAGCCCTTTTCACCACAGCTTGTGTTATAGATTTCTTTAAAACCTTTGATTGTTATCAGACTGCCAGTCTCCAAGTGGATATAAGGAATTCCCTTGTACTTTTAACTATGGTATCTGAATCCATGAATCAGTATGATCTCTTGGAAAAGGAAGTTTTATCTAAATTAAAAATATATGCATGTTTTATAACTATGATAACTTCTTATGAAAAAGTGATATACTTTTATTATATAAGAGACGCTTCTAGGTCATAAGGGATTCATAATGCTCAATGATTCAATGCCTCTTATGTACTTAAAATGTTTTGTAGACTACTTCAGTGTGTTTGCCTAAGAAGTAAAAATTGCTATAAAAATGTAAGTTGCAGTAATGGTGTTATTGCAAGACATTTTTGCCAGCCACAATGAATGATTTCTAAATGCCACAGTGTGATTAAACTGTAAGGCACAACGGGTTATATTAGACTGTGAAGCCCTAGGTGTGCTGAAATTACCATTCAACAGCTCACCTGGGAGCATCTCTGGGAGATTATAACATGACACCTTTACTGTTTTTTAAAAATGAAAAAATGAAGTCATTAAAAAGCATTTTTTTTCCCCAGATAAGTGAAGTGTCTTCCATCACCCAGCGTGCAGTCATTAGGTCTAATGTGCTTCTCTGCAGAAATATTTCAAAATGATCCAGGGTTCCCTTCTTTTCTATTGTGGCACAGGGAAGATTTGTTACAGGAATCTTGTTTCTCTCTGAATGAAGTATGTACTCACAATTTCCCAACATACTCGGTTTCCAGTTTCTGCAAAACTGCCTTACCAACAAACCCACTATGTTTTCTAAAACATGTTTTGCTCCAAATATTTTTCTTTTTCTGTCTGTATGTTTTTGTTACCTATTTCTTCATTCAAAGAACAAATAATACCAGAGACCTCACTACATGTAGTCCTGTAGTACTGTTGGTTCCCCAGGAGTTGTTTTGGGGAGACCTTTAAAATTATACCAGAAGGCCCACTGTCTTGATCATCATATATCTTTTTTAGTTAAGCAATGTGGCACACCAGTCTTCCCCTTGTTTGGGGAATACACACTCTAGGAAACAAGAAGACATAAACTACATTTGTGTGTTGATTGCACACAAAGATGCCATGCTGCAGTGATTCCAGCCCAGGAAAGAGTAAGACTTTTGCACGACGTGGGTAATAGTATAACCAAGAAGAGTATAACCAGAAAATGTAACTAAAAGTAGAGCAAGGTCTCTCCATGCAGTCCAGTGTGGTGGTGCATCCTCCCCCACCTCCAGGCTCTACCACGATCTGAGAATTGTTTGTCAGGCCTCAGAGTTAACCAACAACACCTGGGCTCTTGACCTTATTAAAAACACTGTCTGGTCCCAGGTACTTACAGTCTAATGAGCTTCTGAATTTTTTTTCTTTTAATTGACAGCCTTGGAAACTATTTTTTTTTGTCCAAATGGCATAACATTTTTGTTCTCACACTTTCAAAGAAAGTTTCCAACACAAAGTGCATCCAGGAGGAAACATTCTTATGACTAAAGCTTACTCACTTGTAGCCCTATAAACAGTGAACCAAAAAAAACCGTTTGAGCTCTTGTGGACCACAGTGGGCTGTGACCAGCCTCTGGGTGAGGTCTCTCAGAGCCAGAGAGCTCCTAGGTTTGCTGTACTCATGGGATGGCTGAACAATGTCAGATACTGGGCTGGTATCCCCATTCCCTGATGCTCGACCCTTAACACCTTGAGAATATGTTTCCAAGCCAAAAGGCTTCCAAAGTGAATATTTCCTTCCTTGAATATTACCTTCAAAGGTCATTTTTCACAGGTACCTTGTATAGACTCTTTATGTCTAGGAGCATGCAAGTCTGCATATGATAGAGCAAATGTGAGAGAAATGCTCTACTTGAGATTTGTAAGTTTGGCCTGTAAGTAAGATACTGTAATGGTATAGTAAATCCTATATGAATCCTTTGCTAAATTGTTTAACCAAAGCTGTAAGCTGTTAAGTTAAAGGTTGTTAAGTTTAAGGTGCTGTTATGTTTAAGTACTGTTAAGTTTAAATGATGTCAAATTAAGGGCTGTTGGGCTTTTAGGTTGTATTCCTTCTTATCCTTACCCTTTCTATCCCTTTGTCTCATGTACACATCCAACCACTCATCCATCACCATCACCCTCTTTCACCCCCACACACACTCCTCCTGGGTTCCTCACATCCACACAGATATTTTTTAGCTTATTTCAGTTTTGTTGGTTTGACTCCTGCTTTTTATTTGCTGTTTTTCCTCTTTATGGTTTAGCCATCTAATGAGTGAACCTTGCCAATGAACTCTGACACTGTTGCTTTTATGTTAAATCAGTTTGCCTTTGCCGGTGATTAAGCTATCTTAAAACGCTCATTTGTGACACCCAGCCACCAGGCTCTTTTCTGAGCAAGACATACTACTCTGAGTCCAGCTTTTCAGCACAGCACCAACATCAATATTTGGTTCAGATCTCACCAATGAACCTCAAGAAAAAAAAGACATTTTCCCTCTTCCCTGTACTTTGACATTGGAGCACTGCTGGCTTTGAGTTGAGTTGAGACCTCAGATTTTGTGAACTAGTGTATAGCCCAGGCAATGGTCAAGCTTCAGACATAATTTTTTCAGCCTCCGTGGGGGAATAGTTGATCCTCATCAGCCCCGTAAAAAGACGGGTACCCTCTCTGCAGCTCTGCCATGAAACATTTGCCTTCTCTGCAGTATCCTGTGCCCTGGAGAGAGGCCAAAAGATTTGTCTCATGGGAAAAATGTAAAAATATACTATTTTAGGCAAAGAGAATGATAGAGGGAAAGGCAAGCTTAAGGACAGCATGTAAAATGTGAAGAGCTAAAGCAAAGAGGCAGCAGGTTTGGAGTCTTTCTTTAAACCTATTTAACAAGTTAAAGTACATCAGACCTATCCAGTTCTGCACAGGCAAGATAAGCCATAGTGCTGTTGTAGTTTCCCCATCACTTCTTTTTGATCATGTCCACTTTTTCATTATACCTGCACATCAACTTTTAAGTGGGCTGCAAAAGCTCTTAAAGAAGAGATTAGAGCAAAGTCTGTGTCTGTAGTTTGTCCAACACCAATGAGATCTTTGGGAGCTGGTATCCTGGATAATGAATACTCATTGCAGAGGCAGGAGGGCATCTCTCTCTGTGGACCTTGGAAAAAAAGTCCTAGCTGAATTTGATGAACAGAAATTTCTTCAACCTGTATGCAGGGTTGGAGAATCTTAGTGTTTATCCTCTACAGTAGTTGCAGCTTCTTCTGCTGTATATACCTGCAGTAGGAAAAAATAAAAGAAATAACAGAATCAATGTTTGCAACGGTTCTGTCTTTAAGCAAAGCAGAGGATTGTTGTAATTTACCTTTCATGGTTTGTGCTACAGGTGAACCCATAGTTCAAAACCTACCACCACCTCTTCATGGTACAGCTGGCAAGAGCTTATAATTAAGTTGGTGTCAGAATGGATCATACTTATGGTTGACTGTTTTGATAATGCTTCATTGGTAACAACACAAACACTGTATCCTCCCGACTTTTCGTTCTACTTCTTCCTACAATAATTAAAGATATTTAGCTATTTGCAAAATCCTTAAACCATTGCCTATAATTTAAATTTCCATTTTATTTAGAGAATAATCCATTTTGAATAAAATAAAAACACTGCTCCTGTACAAAGGAATAGAAAACAACACAGTATGAAAATTAATTTTAAGAATTTTTTTGTCTTGTTCTAGATTATATGATGTTGATAGAAAATGAAGTTGAGATTAATTTCCACTATACAGGGTATTCCAAACCCAATTTTGGAAAAATACAGTTTACAGACATTGAAGTATATCAAATGATACCATTGGCTTTGACCCTTTTGAGGAACTGTACCTTTTCACATTTATTTTGGCAACTGGATCTGATTGAATTATTTGTTTTGATGGGAAATACTGTAAGAAAAAATTCCTCTACTGCGAAGAAAGGAAGTGCCATAAATTTCATGACATATATGCAGCTCATAAGTGGAAGTATTTAATACAGTACATTGCTCCCTCTCCCAAGTGTTACAAAATAAGCCAGTTTGGTTAGATATATTTGTTAAGTGAAAGGCGAGAGTGCTGTAGTTTTCCCAGACTCACAGTACTGGGACAAAACTGGGAAAGAACATGGTTTGGTTTTGTTAGCTGTCTTCTACCAACACAGACCTCTTCAATTTACTACATTTTCAAGTGGTTTAGAACACTAATTTTTAAATTATTCCATGCTGGAGTTTCTACTGCTTCCCTCTAGAGACTGTATCACTCTGATAGATGTCACCATTAGAAAGTGCATCAGCTTTTGTCCAGTTTCATCTCAGTATTACTCCATGGGCTGCATTACAAAAATCTTGCTTCTCCTTGGCTGCCACATTGCTCTTAGTTGCATTATTATAGTCTCATGAAACTCACATCAGGACTGAATTCTCCTTAAACCATGCTTTTAGTACAAATGCTTTATAAACTATTGTTTCTACCTTGCCAGTTTGCAGTCTCCTCTGACAAGTAATTTGGCAAATATGAAGCACTAAGCAGACAGAGAGACAGACATAATATAAAAACAATCTTATGCAAATTTCTTAGTACTTATAAACAGACAAGTGCACTGACATTTAACCTACCTCTCCCTCCTTATTTATGCTTTTTTTCTGGTCAGTCATCAGAGGCGTGTTGGTTTTAAATTAGTCAAAAAAAGTTTTCAAGCATGATTAGGGCCTTACACAATGGCATTTCTAAGGCCTCACATGCTGGATTTTGTAATTATTTTTTCATTGTACAGAACTGCACAAACATATTCAGGTATGTCAAACAATACTAAATGGAAACAACAGAGGTTCCTAAATTTCCTGCTTGAATCAAAGAAGAAGCACCTTTACAGGCTTCTCAGTAAAAATCTTGGCTCAATATACACTTGTCACAAAAGCCAAAGTAGTAGAATGTACACAGAAATGTCAAAAAGCCATGATGAAATTACAGGATGCTGTTCAAAGCCAGTTGTGTCTTCTTATTTAGAATATAGGATCCAGGTCATGGGATCTGGATGAAGAATTAAGGAAAGAGGAGAAATTATGATCTCCAGATAATAAAGGACTGGGAAAAGGCAAATAAGAATAGGATAGTTAAACTTACAAGAAAATTGATAAACCAGCCAGAAGAAAGGAATGAAAAATTGCATCAGGTATAATTGTTTTCAGCCAGAGGATATAAAGGATAAGAGATCATAAAAAATAATCAAAATGGTCTTACAATGCTCAAAAATACATTCCAATTTAGAATTAATATCTTTTTTTTCACTTTTAGCCACATATGCTTGACCTTCAAGACCAAGTATTTTCTGTCAAGATCTAAAAACAAGCACTGAAATATAAAACATATGGCTTTTTCACTCTCATAATGGTTGTGTGTTTTACTCTTTTGGTAAAAACTAATGGGTCACATGAAAAATATCCTGAATGCAGTTCTATTAATCCACAAGGGGGGCTTAGGCTCACCTGTCAATCTTTTTCCATGCTTCAGTACTTTTTTTTTTCTTTTGTAAACTGAAGAGTTTAATAAAAACTAGAAAAAAATATCTGAAATGGTTGATTCTAATTCGCTGTATGTACAATGCTTTCTGCTGATTCTCCCAGGATAACAAGGGAAGAAATTTGTCAGCCTGTTTTATCTAATTAGCCAGCAGATCATGCACAGCAGCCAGGACAAGGGTCAGTATAGCTGCCACCTGCCTGGGAAAAGCTATCACAATGACCTGACTGCTGGCATTCCAGGGCAAAATGATCATGGCTTCTCAAACTCTCTTACTGTGTCTCTTCAACTGCACATAAAATTATTAAAAATTCATTGCACACAGATATTCCACCTCTCAAGCAAATACTGTACCTGCCAGGATGAAGCACCATTCCCAGGGATTCTCTGAGCTGATGAATATTTAAAATATTTTATTCAAAATCAAATAGCTGCAGTAAGTGAGAAATCCTATAACCTGTTCATATGACCTGTTCATATGACCCTAGGAATACATAACTGTGGACCTTTCCTAGGGGTTTGGGGTGTTTTTACGTTATCTGCTCACAATCAGCCATGAGCAAATGTGAGACAGCGTCTCTTTCACAGACACCCTAGCTACCAATTTGTGGAGTCACTGATGTTAATTTCAGCCACTTTTGCATAAGAATGTCAGTGCTTTATGCACAGTGGAATAAGATCAATGGGACAGTGAGGGCACTTCAATTAGACCATTACTTCCCTGAGGAACTGAAAGTACAATAGATGGCATATAGAAGAGTCTGGGCTGATACAACTGGAAACACTCTGGGTCTGCTCTCAGAAAGGTCTTGTATTTCACAAACTGCCAGATAATTTCTGCCTTATCTTTGTCCTGTACACCCTTGCCTAAAGGTAAGAGTTCAGTCTTTCAGTTCCTGGCAACACCACCATTCCCCAAGTGCCTGCCCTGCCACCTGTATCAGCTCATGTGTCTCCAGCCTGTCTGATTGCAGCTGAACTGAGAACCAGGCAAAATTTAGTACAAGCCACAACCAGCCCCAGCCAGCTGCTATAGCCCTAGAGAAATCAGAACTTGATCCAAAGCCTACTGAATTCAATGCGAAGACAGCTGTCATTTGGATCGAAATACAAAAATGTTTAGGGGGAAAAAATATTTGATTTTGAGGTTTCCTTTTCCAAAGACAAATAAGTAAAATACAAATACTTCAGAGTGAAAAATAGTGATTTTGACGTTATACTGAACCAAATCAAGCAGAAGCCATTTCCAAATGACAACTTTTTCTCTTAACTCCAATGTTTAGTGTTCTTTGCCTGTTAAAGTTGCAGGAACAATTCAGCCACCATCATCCTTACATCAAACCATATGCGGACTCTTAGATACTTCTCTAGAAGGCAGTGATTTTTGTTATTTTCATTACAGCTATTTCAACTGTTGCTGAAAGTTCTTACAGGAAGTAATAACCAAGTTGTTACAGGAAAATGTGTTTAAAAATTAATTCTTTATTACAACAGTAATTTCAAGTGTAATTTGTGTTATGTTCTACTGAAACATTTTTACTCAAGTCATGTGAGTTTATAAAAGGGACAGACAGTCTGCCTAGTTTTTAAAACAATATTTGGCTCTGAATGACAATATTGGCTTTCATTTGAATATGACATGAAGAAGACACAGAAAAGTAAAAAAAACCATACCTACCCCTGCAGTTTTACATTCAAACCAGAACCATGGATAATTTTGTCCTTATGCGCCTAAAAGCTCTAGAGGTGTTGCAAATGCCCAAATATTGTTCTGTCACAATGGATAGATTCCCGCAGCGATTTCACTGGCAACTTCCAGGTAAGACAAAGAGATTCTCTTCTCAAATCCTTGCCTATTCACACACAAATTTCATCATTAAATAACCTTTTCCTGTGTTTCTCAATTTGTAGGAGAATAACACTATGTTACAAACCAATGGTTACTTTATTGCCTTATTTTAATTGTCACTCCTTTCTGAACTTATTTTAGCCTTAAAATTCAAGTATCATGTTACAGTGGGATTGATATACAGAAGATTTTTATCTATGGTTTGCCAAAAGTATCAGTTTGAGATATACTGTTAGCAACTATTGCTGAGGGTGTGCCTCAGCAGAAATTGCTGTTCCTATCCACCTTAGAATGCTTAGATATCCACTGCATAAGACTCTAAGAATGAGCCCTAGCCTTAGCTGTGAGGACAAAAGAATTTAATGCATCCCATTATCTTGCAGTGTCTGCCAAGCATCACCTGTATAAATAATTTCTCTTTGATTGGTATATTATTTTGGAGATGTAGAGCAAAAACATGTAGCCCAAGGCATCTGAGTTAATTTCACAGTATTGTACTGTTTGTAATATACAGACCACTGGTTTGTTTTGATGCATAAAGACTGAAATGAAATGTATTGTAATAACAAAAGTGTAGCCTGGAAAATATTAAAATAAACTGTTATATCACAGATTCAGGCAAAATAAGTTTCAATAAAGAGCACTAATTAAAATATGCATCTCTGCGTTACTTAAAATTTAGTGATACTCTCATATGCATGACTCTGATGCTAAATTTTTTTGCTAATGTCAGTTGTAAACAATGATGTCATATTCAAAGCTGCTCTAGGTGATAAAAAATTCTCCTTCAGTTTCTATACAAGTTTTTTCAAGCATGCCTCACAGCAAAGTCACAATCTGGATTTCACTGCTAGAGCTCTTGCTCCCAAACTCATATTTATTAGCCCACATATAAATGCATGCATGAAAAGGAGCTGACAGCACAGTGAGGCGTGAATTTCAAGTATATTCCAGCACCAAAGGTCAGAAGCAGATTTCTTATTTGAATAGCAATTATAAATAGCCATCAGAGGTGAAATAGAATTGACATTCTGGGTTATGCTGTGTTTCCTGTTGGTTTTGAAAGGTTAACATTCCAAACGAAAGAAGTAAAACCCCTATTTTGTCTTGTAAAAAAATTAAATACTTTCCAAAAACAGGGTACCTTTTTTTTTTTTTTTCCCAAAAGAGTTATTCACAGACTCAGAGATTTAGGGCCAGAAGGACAGTCCAAGGACACCTTTCTATCAATGTACTATTGCATTTTGTCTTCCTTGTCAGATTCCTTAATATATGTTTCATATCCCAAAGAGATTCACTGTATAGACTGAAAGGCAGATGGTCTCTGGTATGCACCCTGGGGACCTCATCATCTACAGTTGAGGCTGTGAAAAATTTTTGTGTCCTGAAAGCCTCCTCTCAAAGAAGTTAAATCCAAGATGTCAAGGGGGAAGGACCTCGAGAACCATAGATTTCCAACAGTATTGTTTTCCAGAACACAACTACAGGTAATTAGCCAAATTCAATTGTCTGTTGTTTTTTTTTTTCCCATCCATAGATCACACTAGATTTGTTAACTCACATCAGTACCTTTCCTTAGATACCACTCTTCTCCTTCTGCTCTCTGATTTCAATATATAATACACAATATTTTTGTTTTCACCTCTGTCATTCTTTCCAATGTTTCCCCTCTTTCCTCATTGGAAACATACCCATTTCCACCCCTATAACATTTGAACACAATAGTTATTGCTGGAGAAAAACTAATGATAAAAACTGCTTTCCTATTCCCATTACATTTTTTATAGTGTTGTATTTTTCATCAAGAATGCTTAAGAAAATGAACAGCACTGAAGGGATAAAAAGACTCAACACTAGGGCTCCTATCTAGAGTGAAAATCCTCATGGTTTTGAAATGTTTCATTAAACAGCTGCTGTAACAGTTCCATACTTTAGCATTTAGGGGAAATAACACAGATAGAAGCCTTTTGCTTAAGCTGATTTTGCACAGACCAACTATGAAGCACTTCATTATAAATTAAATGACTTTGACAAGTAACAACCCTCACAGCTACTTTGTCCTAATGCTCTCAATGAAGATCTCTGGATTTGGGGTTTGTCTAGGTGACATTACTGAGAAGTCAAAGAAGGAAATTTAATATATCCTAGGTCATTTCCTCTGAACAGGCTTCATGTGAAAGATGATAGAGTTCTGTATTTTGAAAAGGAGGTTGTAGTAGGGGCAGCGCCGACAGGCTCCAGGCTTTGTGCCAATGTATTTATTTACTTCTTGTGTCATGACAAATATTAAGGCACTATCTGAAGTCTCACTAAGCAGCAAAACCTCAGAGGGCCTGGCACAGAGGAGTTTGCTGTGTCTCTGTGTCCTCTCTCTACAGGGAATGAGAAGTCCATGTGTTTCATCAATGTCCTGACCACCTGGTTTATTCACCATAAGGATGAAAACTATTGCACTTTTGACAATGAATAACTCAAGAGTTTTTCCCAGGACTGTCAAATTTGCACAGTGTTCGCTCCACATTTATGAACAAGTCCAAAACAAAGTAGTTTTGATTTAACAACAGCAAAAATATGCTTTAAATATTGAATGCCTGTGTTTGGCTTGGATCTTTGTATACCAGGAAATGGCTTCTGTCAGGCATTTGCTAAATAGAAAACATAGCAAAATTTTAGAGATTACTGATAGAACTATGCAAAGTATTAATTAAATGGTTGAAGACTGGTGACTGCAGACATTATCTTTTATTGAGAAAAGCTTGCAGGTTATAAGAGTGATAGTAAAGAATGAGAACTATGAAATAGATACTTAATTTAAAAAATTGCTTATATCCATTTAGGAAAATTTACCTCTTTGGTTTGTGTAGTCACTGAAAATATGTTCACTTGGATGATAAAAGTATATTTTGATACATAGGTTATCATCCAGTGCAAATAATACATTGTTCCCTTTGCAGTCAGGATTTGAACTGTACTCACAGAAATATTAGGAAGATGCCAGCACTAAGCAAGTGAGCTTCTGAGCAAATCACATTTGATTAAATTGCCTCTCTTAGTCACTTCAGTAATAGCTTGGTGATGCACTGTGCTGCTCCATTCACAAAAGAGCCAGGTCTATTCTCTCCCTGGTCCTTTGATTCTCAAGCCTGAAAGAACAAAAAGCACCACGAAATGACATTTCCTGAGACTGATTCCCCACCGCTTCCCCAGTGCCATAACAGGAAGAAGGAAACAGAGCTGTTGTCTTCAAAGCAGAGATTTTATTACTGGTCCCCAACAGTAAAAGCCATTTAGGAGCTTTTGAAAGAGGTGTCTCTGTGCCCTAAATGAATACACGACATGACACATAAATTAATGCTTGAAAGCAAGATTTGGACAATGAAATCTGTTTGACAGTGCATGAGATTGAAGGGGGCCCAGAACAAGAAATCAAAAAGCTGCACCCTTAGGTCTGCAATATCTGTGATGCAATTTTGCCAGGCTAAACATAAAGGCTTTGCACCATGCAATACAATATGAAAAGGCATCCACTTGCATCCATAAATCTACCTGAAGAACAGCATTCAGTCTTTGAGCTAGCATGGGTGTTAATCTGCAAGCATCCTGAACTCACGTCTGGAGTGAGTACAGAAAAGCATGAGGGTGAAGGAGGCTTCTGCTTTCACCAAGGGTCAACAGCATAGTCTTGCTCCCCTCCTGACTGTTTATGCCTGGTAATGCTGGAAGGAAAATGAAGGCTCTGAAACAGCAGGGAAGTAGAAAAAACAGCACCCTGATACGGAGCCTTTGCTGTCAAATGTCTCCTGACGTTGTTTTCATATTCAGAGGAAAGCTGATGGGAGAAGAAAACTTCAGCTTTCCACTAGCAATAACAGGCTATTTAAGAAAATCATATCTCCACCTGTCTTCAAGGTGCACCACTGTTGTCCTGCCTGAAATGCAGTATGTATTGTTATATTGGTCTTCTCCAGATCTCATCAGGTTTGATACCAGAAACACTTGTACAGTTAATAATACTCAATTATCTGTGATAAAAATATGGCTTTTATTATTCACATTCTCATCAAACTAATGTAATTGTATTGTCTCATCATCTGACAGCTTTTTCTGACTTTACACATAGAAAAAATGCTTTAAAATAAGCAATCAAAAAAACATGCTTATGAAGTAAGGCTAAGTCTGAAGTAGTGAGTCTAGAAAGATACCTCTGCCAATGGCTACCAGGATCCTCTCAAGATTTGTGATAGCATGTTTCATAGTGACTCCACTATTGAAATCAATTTGTAAGGATTTAGGAGGAGGTTTCTCCAAATATCTGTAGTGAAAATAAAACAATATAGAAATAGAAAAACGTACTTTATAAGAGATAAGGGATGAGTTAAGAGACATGAATGAAATTAGACAGCATTGCCAGGCTAAAAAGGGGGTGAACATACACTGCAAAGTCCTCTGTCATCTATTTTCTTTGTGTGACTTTGTGTTTACACTGTAAAGTTGAGTTCATAACCCTTCTGCTCTTTAACCATTTCATTGCAACAAGCAAAGTGAGGTGGGACTTCAAGGTGATACATGACAAGCCAGTCCTATTTCAGTGCTGTTGGACATCAGTCTGACTGTCCTCCCAAATTGTGGGCTGCAGTTTCCATCTCACACCAGTCCATGTGGGAGAACCTGTGCCAAGCACCACAGATGGGTCAACAGCTGGCATATGTGAGCTTTGTGTATCGCTGAGTATTTCCCAGCCAGCCAGATAGTTTTGGAAATTGTTCATGGAAGACATTAGAAAGCTGTCCAGTGCCATGGATAATGAAAAGAATAATGCTCCATGGAAGACTTGCTGCCAGAGCAAAATGTTGGCATGTGATAAATATCACAAAACTTGCAACTTTTTGAGTTCCTTAGGCTGAGCTAGCTCACCAGCCAAATGTCATCTACTTCCAAGGAGGCTCACACAGCTGTTTTATAAAAATAGAAAAAGATAGTCACTGACACTAATAAACTCCCTCTACAATTGCTCAGTACTTGAACCAAATCCAATACTAACAGCCCCCAAACCTGACCCTGCCTTAAGTCACTGTCAGGTTTGATAACATTCTCCAGCTGAGAATAGTGGAGCATTTGCAGTGAAGTTTAAACAGATACCAGTGGTAATCTTCTCCATGAATTCAAGGCATCTTTTGAAACCATAATAGTTCTTGACTTCTTCTGTCACCAACTCAGTACACAAAGGCAGAGGACAGGGACAATGTAGTTCTAAGGCTATTCAACGCTGTCAATAAATGTTCTTCAGACATGTTAGGTAACATGGGAAAGAAAAACTTGAAAACACAAAGCTCTCATTCTTCAGGACATGTATGTAAATCCCATTTTGACTGTTTATATAAGGGACCACCATCTTCAGGCCCATTTTTAACTCATAGACTATTAGTCACTGGTGAAAAGATAATGAAAATCCTATTAAAATATTTAAAAAGTGAAGCTAGTGGGGGATGCTAGTGTATGCATCCAACTCACCACATGTTCAATATAATTCCTCACAAAACCTGTCTAGGGTAAAAAGGCTTTTCCCAAATAAATCCTGGGAAGTCTTCTCCAATGTAGGGCTTTTAAAAACCCAACTACATTTCAACAGATGAGTCATTGCCATCACTTTTTTCATATTGACCACACGTTGCTTGTTCTTGTGCTGCACTTCACTGCATTACTCAGTGCTTACAATGTATTCCTCAAAGCAAGAGCCAGTCCCTTGTGTATATTTGTGCAGTGCCTTGCACAGTGGAGCTCTGCCTCTAGGTGTTACCATAATATAAAGAATAAACAAAATCTCTGTTTAAGGATAACCATACATTTTCCAAGCACAAAGACTTTGTGTTGGTAATATTTAACTAATAACCATCATTTTTCATAACAAGCAATGGCAGGGTGCTAAACCAGTATTAGCCATAGAAAAAACAATGTATTTTGCTTGTACTCCTAAACACTTATTTCATACTTCCTGGAAGTCTCCCTTTATCACAGGTATTTTTTTTTTTCAGGTGAATAGCATGGCAGTGGAAATTGCCTGAGGTATTAACAGAGCCTTGATATAATTGTGAGTGGCTGAGACAGAGTGTTCTGCCAAAAGGTTCTGAACTCCAGAACTTGCTTTTCCCATCCTTCCACAGTGCTAGAATTAGTTGACCTCTAGGTCATTCTAAAAAGGACACCTTTTTCTGCAAGGCTCTTCCGGGAAACTGGCGTGAGTGAGTTGTGTTGAGTGGAGAGCAAAACCTTATTTTCAGTACTTGTATAAGGTTTTAATATTATGACACTGATTTTGACTGTGTTTTATTTCACATACATTCTTTGACTTTTGGATAGACTTATTTTTCACTAAATCAAAACAATAAACAATGATGCAGTAGATCTCTGTCAGAATTGCAACATTTATCTTATAATACCATTTGTTCCCCATAGATAGAGAGAGGAAGGGACAGTCTGTCACTGCCTGCTGTTGTGGAACAAAATTTTCCTTGGATTTCCTGCCAGGGCTGAGACTGGAGCTACCTTGTGTTCTTGTAGTGGATATTACACCAGTAGTGCTATCCTGAGCCGCAGCAGAATCTACATTATTCCTCTTAAGTGGAGCTCACATTACATACCAAGGAAAGTTGGGAGAGAAATCTCAAGAGGCTAATTCCATAACTAGCTTAAAACTGTGACTTTTTCTATGGTTCAGTATGAAAATAGCTCTGAGTCCAGGGAAGCCACAGCTTGTCCTCAGCTCCTAATAGTATGAGCGGGGCTATTTTTTCAGGTTTCATCTGATTCCTGAGACTGGTTCAAGTTTCTCTGAGCTGGCTGATATAAACACAGTGGTACCAGGTGTGCTGGATAAAAACAGAAATTTCAGGTGCAACAGGTATCCTGTCATTATTTTTTTGTAAACAGACTTGAGTTTAGGACAAATTATTTCGTTAGGAAACCCACAGTCATCACGTTAACTGCTACATGTCCTAGAGTATGTTGTGATGTGTAGGCACCCACCTTACTAAACAGCTGATGAGAGAGTGAGCCAGGAAGAAGCATCCAATGTCTTCATTCTGCATGATCTAACTCCAAAACAGCATCTATAAAATATGAGCTCTGAAATTATTTTATTTTTTCCAGGTTTTTTTGCCTTGTTTTTTTTGCCTTGCCAACATGAGTGGCTAGCGCTGTCCCATCTAAAAACAGAAAAAGTTTTGCACTGTGAATAAATTAAATCCTATCTAAACAGGTTTGCAATCCCTTTATATGAGAGACCTTCAGAAGTCACTTTTTGTCTAGGCTTTTCTCTGATCTAGGACAAAGCTGCCTTTTACTTTGTAAACATTACTTCAGCTTTCACTCACCTTAGTGGGAATTACATAGTTCAAAAATACCTTGAGTCTCTGTTTTTATTCACTATTCAAGATAATAGACAGAGCCCCAGAGTACCTGGTGTTAGTTGGGTATTGCATGGACAGTTGAAAACTTCTGTCCCTGACCTCAAGGGAAAGAAATTCCTCTGAAAGTACTTCCTTCCTCTAACACAGTTTTTAGATTATCTGAATGTAACTAGGGAAGGTTTCTAGATTTTTGTTTGACTTATAGTATTCCTTTAGTTATTTCAAAAGTTTAATTTTCTTCACTCAGTGTTTGGGAAGAACAGGCAGGCATCAGTCACTCCATTACTTCTCTTTTTGTCATGTGAGGGCCCTCTGCTTTGCTAAGAAAGTTGTGCAGAACCCTCCAAACCCCAAAACAACAGATTTTTGAGGAGAGTTGTTAAGACAAAAATACCTATATGTCATCATACCACCAGAAACATTAGGCAGAAGATCTGAATTTTTAATTGGAATAATTTCACTTATAGATTTTTATGGTATTCACCACAGTACATAAAATTAGGACCGAGGAAGATCTCTCTGCAGAGTCAGGGAACTGCTGGCAAATCTTGGTTCAGTTATGTCAATGTAATTCTTGAAATTAGAGCCAGTCTTTCCCCCTGTTAACACCTGACTCCATGGTGTCCCCTCACCTCCACCATGATGGAGCACTGGAAATTGTGCTGCTGCTGGAGTTCTCCTGCTCCTGTATGTGAAGCGTGGTCTTTGCCTCTCACCGCTGAACCAACTCTTATTGAAATTTCAGCCTTCTACTGACTTGTTCTAATTGTCTGATGTTCAGCAGCAGTTCCTCAACTTGTTTGGAGTGAGAAAATAGTGAAAAAATGTTGGTATTTAATAGACTGATAGGAAAAGGAGACCAGTAGTATTTTCCCCAATGGTATTTTAGAAAAAAAAGTGCTTATACTATGTGCAGTACCTACAAGTTCTTAAAACACGAAGTATAAACGCAACTGCCTACCACTTAAATGAACAGCTGAAAGACAGGTTACTTCATACCATATATCCAATTCCTTGGGAAATGGAAATATTCTTAGAAATATTCTTAGCTAACTAAGATCTACATAAATCAAAGGCATGATTCAAAAGCTGTACTTTTAAACCAAGCCATCTGCAAGTAAACCACAGACCTTCTATCATGATGAAATAGGAGTACACCCCAGCAGATTTCGTTTGTTTATGTTCTGTCATTTGATGAAATCCTAATTAAAACGGCACAATTTGCTTATACAGAATAACATCTTTGTTATGACAAATGTCTTATTATCAAGTTAGAAGAGGATCATGACTTTTCTCTCAACTATTTTTAGTGTCACTAAAGGGTGCAGCAGTTCCAGGAAATGCTTTACCAGAATTTTAGGTGCCCAACCAGACACCACCTTCCTCTGCAAAGATGAGCTGTCTTTTGTATCACTTCACAATAAAGCTGAACATTTTCTTGGAACAAAAAATATTCTTGCTCAAGGTATTTTCTTAAACACACATTTCAGCATAAGTGAGGCCTCGGGGCATGGTGCAAGTTGGTTTCTCGAGAGGACAGAGTTCATGAAAAGAGGAAAAAACAGAGAGAAATATAAGAGCATAGCACTCCTCCCACATCATCAAGCACCAGCCTTTGCTTCAAACAGGGATCAGCAAATCCCTGTGTGAGCAATGAAAAGAATGAGAAATTTACCACAGGACATTAAAATTGACTGTAATAGTAACTATTCCTACTGCTTAGAGAATATTAGGCTGGATGTCTTTGATTGTGAATCCAACCAAGACATTAGTCTCTAGTGCTTTCAGCTGCTAAAGGCTGGCAAAAAGTTATGAAGTTATCTGAAATAAAAACAAAAATTTAATTCTTTGACTTATTGTACCAGGACAGTGAAGCACAACTTCTTCCTGCTTCTCTCTTTGCCACCTTCTGGCCCTTTCCCTTGCACATTAAAAATTGGTTTTGGGATTTGAAAGCCTAGTTAGTCCTGTTTTCTTCTCTATGAAAAATTGATCCCTGTGATTTAAAATATTATCTTTTGGACTTGTCAATTTTGAATGCGTCCACGAGCACAAGTAAATTTTTAGATGGCTGAAACTTAGTAGAAAAATCCAAACCCAAAATCAAGCCAAACAAACCAACCAAAAAAATAAATCAATGTGAACAATAATGAGTCTAAAAATAAGAACTTCAAGCATTTTCATTGCCTGAAGAAAAAAAATAATACATTATTTTATTATTTCCCAATCAAAATAACATACATCCAAACATTTTCATTTAAGATTTTTTTTCTAAGAAAATAAGCCATTTTTTTAAAATTTCCTTTTAAATGTAGTAATTTCACCTCAATACTAATAAAACAGGAGTTAAAAATCTATGATATTAATAACACATTTTTGCCTCAGGTTGACCAAAATTGTAAATTTCTAGGGTTATTTTATATTTTATGGATGTATTTAGACACCTTTTTTTTTTCTATTGGGGTAAATAGATTTTTCTTTCTTACATTTTCTTTGTTATCTACTTACCTATAAGCTGCAGCTTAAGCAAATATCTCACACTTTTGCTACATTCTCCATTACCATTCCCATTAAAAACGTACACAATGTAGATAGTTGGCTTAGACAATCTACCCAGTAGATCTCCCAGAGTTCTATGCTGGTAGGAGTCTCTTCCACCCATGAGGCTGATGTCCTCCTGGAATGCCCTGGGAGGTTGGCTCAGGGACTCCTGTCTCTGCCTGGGTTACTGTGATGCCTCTACCTGTCGCTGTCCTTCTGTGCTTCATTCTGTGTGTGGGAACAAGATTCTTGTCATTCATCCTAATACTTACTATAAATGCATGGTTGGGTGGGGTAAGGGTCCAAAAACTTCTACTCTGGGTGGAGTTACTCTTCAGCCATGTTCATGCCCTCTCCTGGTTACATCTCTCAGCATTTGAGCAATGCCTTATTTTGTACTGTTGCTTGGAGAATGACTGTTGCTAAAACTGACTTATCATTAAAAGCAAAATAAAACAAAATATTTTTTTTAAAAGTATTTTCTATGTCTTTTTCTTCCTAATTGAAAATGTTCATCAATCAATTCAGAAAAGACGGAGTAGGTGAAAAAGCCATGTCTATTTTCAAAGATTTTTTCAGTAGCTGAAGTATTGAAACAGATGTCATCTGACATGACAAAGTTATGAAGACCTCTGGTTGGTGTGCTATGGGCATATCATCTTCTGTCACATTATAAGAACCAGACTGCTCTACATCACAGTTGAACAGCTGATTCTTTGTAAAATGTAGCTACAGTGCACTGTGGGGTGACAGTTACCAGTTATATTTTCATATTTCAGACAGAAGATTCTTTTACTGAAAATTTCCATTTTTGCAGCTTTTAATTTCCAATAATCTCTCTTGTAATGCCCATGCCCTGATCCTCCATGTTTGCCAGTGTCTCTGCTGGAAATGGCTACAAGCACAGATGCTGAAGTGTTGGTGTAATTCTTCCATCAAATCTAAAAAGAAGTCTTGTTTCTTCGGCTTTATCAGAGCTACAGCAAATATTGCAGTGGCTGACCACTGAGCCAGGAAAATGAGAAGCTGTCTGCTACAATATAAAATGAGTATTGCCAGGTGATGAAGGCAATCATTGACCAGCTACAGAGAGTGGAGTGGTGCCCCTGGGCTTCTGAAACAGCTGAGAGTTTATAGCCATTCAAACTGAGTTATCAGCAAAACCATGACAATTTTCCAGTATAGAAAATGAAACCTCTGGTGGCCTTATGTGGTAGGGCATCCAGTTCTGCTCAGGAGAGGCAGCACCAGAAGACAACATCCAATTTTTCACCAGCCCTTTGCACTACGGTCAGACTGCAACTCTTTCCTCTTGTCTAACAGTCTTGTTCATTCATCTTATTCTTGGCTTGTTCAGCACTTGAATAAGTGTCACTAATTGCTGTATTTATTCAGCAGTACTATGGTTGCACGGTGGACTGAGGTAGGGTAACATTTTTAGATCAACATGCAGCCTGCAACTTTTTTAAAAGGTATTTAAAAAATAAGGGTGGATTTTCTGTAATTCATTGCTCTCATCTGAATCTTGGTTGGCAACTGAAAAGCCAAGAAACAGAAACAATTAATCAAAACCCACTAATGTTTGCTTATGTCTTGAATCCACAAGCCACTTCAATGACTGCATCCTCCTTTGGAAGGAAATGATCCATATACATATAGCCACATTTCAGTATTTTTCCTGCATAGCTGCTAGTATCAGCAATGCTGCTGCCACACAAGACATTGTGCTGTGCCATAAGGGACTTGTGCCATTATGGGATGTCATCTGTATTTGAGTGACAGGAGCTAGAAGTTACTTACTGAACTCAAAATTGAGAATTTATGCACACAGTGAGTGTATTAACAGAGTTAAATATGCAAAATTTCCAATAATTTTTTAACCTACGCTCAAAAAATATCAGCCAACTAAGCTTTCCACACACTTTCCCTTTACACCCTCAAGTATCAGGTAATGAAAATACCAATTTTTCTGATCAAGTATGACATCATTACACTTATAAATTAAGACACATGATTGAGTGTCTCTTTTCTGATGTAGAAGTAGAATCTGGAGCTAGAATCTGCTTTATCTTCCTTTAAATGGTAGAAAAGACTTGGGTTTTGTTAATTTGTAGTAAGTGTTTCTTTCCATCAAGACCTAAGGCATTTCTAATTTTGTCTATTTACTTTAACCCCACAAATACAAGCCTTTTCACATTATTTCAGTATTGAATTTGTCTTGAAAAATCTCAATTGCTTCTTTTTGTAACAGCCATTTGCTCTTGCGTTGCGATACTTCCCTATGAAGCTCAGAAAAAGGATTTGTTCACCAGTGAAAGATCTGCTTAATCATATACAACCCTTTGAGATTTCAAATCTTCTCATGGGAAAACACAAATGGTCCCACAGGACCGTATGAGTCAGTGCCCTGTCTCATAATCTTAGTCAAAGACAATGTTCAGAGACTGATTGAAATGTTCATCTCTTCATTCTTTTAACTTTTTTTTCACCCTTTCCATTACACAGTATGTACATTGTAGGGCTGGAGCCATGACCCAGGATACTTTCATTCATGAGAATTAATATCAACCACTGTTTATTGATGGCAGAGGCACTACTTTAATTTATGGAATCTATGCTGATGTGTCTATTATACTATGTTTTAATAAATGCTTTTATATACAACTATGAATAATCATTTAAAATAATTTTCTGATGCAGCCTTGGGAATTATTGACTTGTGTTCATGTAATCATTTGTTTTAATAATAGATTTTGTGTATTTTCTTTAGTGCTATAGATTAGTTGATTATAATAAGACTGCCAAGTCTGAAGATGACCTATGCTATTACAGAAAATGGCTGATGGATATGGTAAGACACCAATTCCAGCAGAAGCCCTTTAGAGGTTAAAGTGGAGGGAGGAAGAAGGGAAGAAGTTGTGCACAATTGAAACAAGGGCTCATTGCCAGAAAAAACAATGTAGAAGAATAGCGTATGATGGAGGAATAGGCACAAACGCCTACGGCACAAAATGAAATACAGCTGGAAGAAAACATAAAAGGCAATCAGGGAATGCTCTGAAATGCATCGGATGTAATAATGGGATGAGATAAAGAAGGGCTTGTTAGTTAGAGGGAGAAGAAGAGCTATTGCACAGGACAGAGTGTTCTTGCTTCAGTTTGGTTGCTTTATTCTATATAGACAGTTTAGTTAACATTTAGTTCACTTAGCATGGTTAATATTGATAACAAGGATGAAGAAAAGAAGCAATATTACAGTAAAAAAAAACAGATTATATGAAGATAACTTAGATTTTTCAAGTTATTCCCTGATAAGAATCACTTAAAACAACTGGCTTAGGCAGTTTTCTTGGATGACTCGTAAAGACTCAGTGGACTGAAAAAAGGCAAACAGTGAGTACCCAATAGGGGAAAAGGGAGGGAGTAGGGAGAAGAAAGCTTAAAGGAGGTATAAACCCAACATAATATGTAATATCGATGCCTGCAAAAATAATAGTAACCATGTTGTTAATAAATTTGCAAGAACTCCAAGAATAATCAAGCAATAATGAGCTGCCAACATTTGTTAGTCATTGCCAGGTTTTATTCGAAACAGTCTTGTTACCTTATAATAGGAAAAATTCCCTAGAAGGCATAGGAAAAAAATGTGATCTCTTTGGACTTTTAGTAATGCAATTACTAAAAAAATTAGTAAACTATTAGTTTGTTATCAAACTAATGCTAGTTTGATAGTAGTTCAAGTAGTCCTGTAAGCATAGAAAAAGAAAAAGAACAAAAATAAATTAAAAAACCAAACGCCAACAAAAAAAAAACCATTGAAAAATGAGTTTAGTTACTGAATTTATTCTCAAATTAAAAAGAGTATTTTTGCTTACACAGTGGTCTCACCTATTTGATATTTATTATCCAATTACTATTTATGACAATAATATAAACAATGGAACACGAAAGTACATATCTTAAAACTGGGCATGACACCAAATCAGAAAACGAAGACTTTGGAAGTGGGATAGGAATTCAAATTATGCTTATAAATTGAAGAAATTTTAAATACAATGCTGCATAATTGCAAGAGTAAAGTTCTAATCTAAGTAGGAAAAGCCTTATATAAAAATTTATGTTGGGCAACAGCTATCTTAAAAACTGCAGTGCAGAAAAAATTCTGACACAATGGAATACACACATCACAAAAATGTGTTACTGAAAATAAGGCAAATGACATTTTAAGAGGCAATCTTTAGAAGGAGTTTTGTGTACACCACAAAAGACAAGGAATTACACCTTTTCATTCAACACTGCTAAAGCTTCTAATGAAAGATCATATCTAGAATAATTGGAGAAAAAAAGTAAAACGCAAGAGTAATAGTCTTGGAAAACAAGATCTGTGTGGGAAAGCTAAAAGAAAAAAATGGAAGAGAAGACTAGGAAAGGGATGATATACAAAGGGTTATTCCAAATAAGGGAGAGATATGCCATTGTCTAAAGCCATGGGGTTAGGAAACAAATTGAGCATCTAATCTAGAACTTAGAATAGATGTAAAGAGAGGCTGTCCAAATAAAATTAATGTTTAAACAACAGAACAATAATGGAATATGTGTTTTCAGAAAATCTTCATACCAGTGATTCACAAACAGTTTCATCAACATCTGCCAAAATCTGTTACCCAATAATAAGCAACAGTTGGGGTGCTCAAACACAATAGCATGATTTGTTTCTTCATGGCCTGTGTAAAGATCATCCTTGGGGTTTAAGAATCAGAGCAGTATATTTGGATCCCCTAAAAATTTGCCACTGCATGATTCCTCCATTTTCTGATGGAAAAATATTAAGAACATTTCTGAACTGGTTCAGCAAAACACATTTCCTTTGTCCCATCCCTTAGCAATTCCACAGGAAGTACAGTACCTCTCTGTTCTATGAGGCCTCCATTTACTGGGAAAAAGGAAAAAAGAAAAGAAAGGGTGACACTGAATTGGAAGAATGTATTGGGAAGACAGATAAGATCATTTCATTAATTCATCCATGTACTTCACATAGTCACTTCAGAAAAGTCCCTTGTCACAAGTAATAACTGTGGGGTAATATTGTTTTTAATCTATAATTAATCTCAAATACGCCACTGTTTCAGAGAAAGAGGATCCAAACTGACAATTAGACAGTTATTCTATATGTATGAGATTAACTGGCCCAAAAATATCCTTTTTGTAAAGAAGAACGCACATTTTTATGGTGTCATTACATTTCATTAACGAATATTTATCTTTAAAATACTAACTGATGAGAAAATAGGACTAAAGTGTCAAAAATAAAGTGGAAAAAATTTTGCCTAATAAGTATATATATGCAAATTTTTTTTACAGCTCTAGAGAAAATTAGAACTTCTTCTATTTCCCTAACCTCCCCCTGCTCACTGACAGGGAATATCTTGATGTTCCGGTTTTATGTGTGATCTGCTTATTCATAATTTTTCTTATTTTATATTTTTAACTGTGTTTTATACTTCCTCCTTTTGTGCTTTGACAAGCAACTATCAGCATAATAGTTTTTGGAACTGAGTGAATGCCAGAGAACAGATGCTTGAAATGAAGTTTAGGCAACTAGAAACACAGAACAGTATGTTAGCTACAGTATTAGCCATTTAACTCTTTCTTGCCATCAGAGCCATGCTTTAATTTTCTTTTTCACGCAGAAGCATAGGTTATAGGGACTGGTACTATGAGGTGAAATGAAGTGACCCTAATACTGGGAGACCAGGATACAGCTCAAGGTGTATGCCAGTGGACTGAAGCACATCAATCTAAGGTAAGTGCTGCAACAGAGTTTTATTACTTGCTCAATTTATTTGATTTTGATTCCTGTGTGGAATGCCTATGACCCAGTGGTACTGCATCAAAGTTTTTCTCTGGACATTCCACTAGAATTAATTCACAACCATGATATTTTTCCTTAGTCTGCCATTGTCTCTTATTTAGTTTTACATCTGCTACAGTCCAGTACACTCTCTCTTGTCTTCCTCCCTTTTCACTTAAGAAAATAGATTAAAGAATAAAAGTGTCTGCTTACTATGAAATACATCTCCAGATAGAAACATTCCTCCTTTCATCTGTCAGCAGCATTTAGGCAGAAAAGAGAGATTTTCTGAAGTGTCTTGAATAACTTTTTTCGCAGATATTATGAAGGCAACTTTTCCAACTGGAGATCTTGATACATAGCTCCTCTTTTGTGTGAGTTTTTATGGAGAAGACACAGATGCGAAAAAGACTAGTTTTGCACTTCAAGACAAACAATTATTTTAAAATGTCCAGGAGAACATCAACTTTAAGTTTACTTCAGCATTTGTGCCCTGTCAGATGCTGAGAAGAGCTGATATGTAACTATTCTTAGTCTGGGGCTAGGCTTGTGTCATTGCTTTCTTCTGTCTCACCTTGATGCAACTTATTAGAAGCCCAGTCAAGGCATTTTTGCAGCACCATTTTTGCAGTCGTAGGGAGATAGAGCAGCTGCAAAGAAAGCAGATAAATAATGACAGAAAGCAACTTTGGAGGCAAAACATTGATTTTTTTTTTCTTTTATAAGAGGTTGACAAGACAACTTTGAAAAATGAAGGCTTCTTCCATTTTATCCTTCTTGAAGATTTGAAAAGAGAAGTAGAGTTTCGTGACTATCAGGTGGAGAAAGGCAGACAGACCATTTCCACAAAATTATTCAGAAGATTACTGGTTTGTTGTGATGGGTTTGGTTTTTTGCATACAAATCTATGACCCCATATCTTTCTGCTAAGTGGATCTATGGGTTCACCTGTAGAATTATCCTCTCTCAAAAAAAAAAAAAAATTGTCCTTGTGAGAAACAGATACCACAGATCACAGGTATCCTGATTTGGAAGAGACTCACAAGGATCATCAAGTCCAACCCTTAAGTGAAAGGCCCATACAAGGAGCAAAACTACAACCTTGGCATTATTAGCACTGTGCTCTAATCAACAGAGCTGACCTCAGGGTGCTCATTAGCTTTTAATAAACTGTTCATACTTCTCAAAATATCACCACTAATCATTTCTAGGTTGCCATCCCCACAGGACCAGTCACACAACAGCCTACTGCTTGTCTTGCTCAGGACAGAAGTAAGTCTAGGATGAGTATCAAGAGAGTTAGAGACAAGTATTATACATACTCTGCATCATAACTTTCTAGTGCTCTTTATCTCTCCATTTACCTCTGTAGGAAGTCACCTTTTTTAAAGGGCTTTGCCTTCCTATCCCCTTCTTTTCAGGCCAACAATTCACAATAGACTCTGCCATATGAAGAATGCAGGAGAGATGAAATGTGCAGCTGAAGAGGAGTTCATACTATATGAATAGAGGCCATGCAGCACAAAACATGAGGCACCTTATTACCCTTTTCCACTTAAAAGATAGGTGCAAACTTTGTACCTATTTAAAGACTTCAGCAAAAAAAAGGTGTCTGGCAAAATATGTCCTCCAAAGACTTCTTGTCCCCATTTTGTCCAGATTCTAGAAGAGGAACTCAAATCTATAAAAGTCCTAGTAGAATGGTGAAAGAAGCATCATTCTGTAAGAAAGGATCCAAAGGAAAAAAATTCATAATAATTCAAAATAATAATAGTTTTTCATTTGTGTTTAGGTGAATATAAAGATGTGGCCATTCTTCAAACTGACTGATAAAACAGAATCAGAATTCAGCTTCTGAGTACCACAGCTGTGCCTGCACAGGCAGTGCTTCCTCCTTATTTGGTGGAGAAGTAGGACCAAAGAGGCTGAATGCTTGCACAGAGGAGCAGAATTCTCCCAGCCTAAATTGTTCCACCAGTTATTTAAAGACCAGCTGATTGGAAGGTGATCCTTTTTGCTTAATCTTCATTGAAAGATGCCCGATGAGATACCTGAAAATAATCAGTGATGTGCAAAGTTAGAACATTTTTTTAAAAATGAAAGACACAATCTCAAAGATTAGTAGAAGTTTCATGAAAGACAGAATCTCAAAGATTAGTAGAAGTTTCAAAATTAGGATTATGGGGATTAGTAACTGTCCACATTCAACTAGTTCTGGAAAAAGTACTGAGCTCTGCTGCTAAGAGAAACACATTCAAGATCACAGGGATAGTTATATAATCCAGTATGTTTACCATAAATTTCACTTAGATCAATTAATAAGCTCAGACTTTTTGATGGATGAATGAAGGAATCAAGCTGTAAAATTAGTTTTAAATTTCTTAGATATGCCTACACTAAGAAAATAGTTGAGACTGGCCACTGAATTTATGTTTTAAGAACAAAACAAACGCAGAGGATAACCCGACCACACTGGCAGATTTGAATATTATGGGCAAGAATGCTCTATTTTATTATATTTTACTATAGGTATGTTGTTTGGTGGGACTATTTATGTCTTAGATCCGTAACAAAATGAGCAAACAATTTAATGAAGGAGGCAGGCATGTATCAGCTGGTATTAGGTGGTGCTTCTGGTCTTGCAATTTGGAGTAAACTGCAGCTTCAAGAATCAGCTCTAACAGCATATAAGAAATAATGAGAGGCTGCTAAAATGGCTAAAATTTGTACAAAGTGTTCAAGTAAAACTATGGATTCCCTTGAATTTTATTGGAGCTGTTCAACATAGGTTACTTTAGTCAGACTAATTCACTTTATATCCATCCATTTTGCAATTAATGAATGCGCTTCTGGCCACAGACACACAAAAAAAAAAAAAAAGCCCAAATCAATAAATTAATTTAAAAGAAAAAATAAATAAAGCCTTCAAATAAATAAAAATATTATTTTCATCCTGATAAACAATGTGAAGAGAATAAAAGTAAAATATGTGTTTCTGGCTTCTATATAGCCTATTCTGTACCTGAGAATGTAGATGGATTTCTAGAAACCACATGACACAGAAAGGAAATAAAATTGGGTGCCAGAGAAATTTAAATAAGGGGATATGATAATTTGTCTTAATTTGCATCATGCAAATCTGTCTAAATTTCAGTAAAACTCAAGCAAATCATCAGCCATTTCCAGACCTGGGCACACCCAGGCCTGGCTACCCCTGCTCAGCCCCCTTGTACTTTCATCCCCGCTGCCCATGGGCCAGGATCCCATTTCGGAGTCCTGGGGCCATGGGTTCCTGTCCCAGCAATGCCGCAGCACTGACCATCCCCTCTATCTCCTGAATGAAGTACTTCTCTGGGAGTAGGGTAAGGGAAGAAGCCCTAATTGACAAGGGATCATTAATAGCTCAATTTCATACACTCCAAGAAATGACATATAAAATGAATTTGAAGCTGGGATGAAGAGGAAAGAGAGTTTTGATGCTGCTACAGCATTTGCTAGTGGAATCCACATTGACAATCCAAGAGAGAAGCTAAATAAAGAAATAAATTCTACGTTCTTCATCCCACACCTAAAAGATTTCCATTGTCAAGGCTGAGATAACTTGGCCAGGAGGTTTTTCTGAACACCAATTGCTCATGCTATTACTGCAAGCCAAAGAAAATAAGAAAGGAAGAAGAAAAGAAAAAAATTAAGAGTGCTAGTAACTGGTTGGGGAGCTTTAAGCACTAAAATCACGTCAGGAAGAATTACAATATTAGTTTATCACTTTGGGATACTTTTGAATGTAAAAAAAAAAGTGTCATACCTTTAAAAGAAAAGTGAAGTGTTTTTAATCAATGACTGAAGGTACTGAAAGATATAATTATTTGCCTCCCTTAGCAATTTTGTTCTACAAAAGAAACAGTTTCACAGTTTCTACTTAAGCTCTCACTTCTTTTATTATGTTCTTCTCTTCCTGTTTCATCTCTCCCCCATATTACTCCACAGTACTATTTATCCCTCCCCCAGATCTAAGAAAGTGACAAATTTTGATACGATTTTTTTTTTATTCTGTGTTGTACTTTTCTTCATCTTTGTTACCTTATTTTCCCTTCATTTCCTTAACTCCTTCCCTTTAGATTTGTGCACAATTTCCAGCTCCCCTCCTTGATTCTCTATTTATTTCTCCCTTTTCACTCAATTCTTTCTTTTTGTCTTCCTAGGACCCAAGCTCTGATCACTTTTCTGCATATTTTGTCACTTGCTTCTTGACTTCTTATTTTTCTGCTCATGCCCTTCATCTTCCCCAGCACAAGAAATCGGGCCAGGAAGGTAAGAGCTCAGCATGGCTGGGTATGGACCTGTTAGTCAAATTAAAGGGCAAGAAGCAAATTCACGGGCAATGGAAGCATGGTATTCTGGGGAGGGTATAGGAACACAATCCGGTTGTGTATGGGTGGGGTGAAGAAGGCCAAGGTGTACCTGATGCTGAATTTGGCAAAGGATGCAAAAAAATTACAAGAAGGGCAGGTATGACAGAAGAGGAAGGTCAAAGAAGGCACCTGTTGCCCCTTTCCCCTGCCCCCTCCCAATAGAAAAAGATGGCAAACTGCAAAAAAATGGATAGGGAACTGGATAATGTATACAACAATATTTTTGCCTCAGTTTTCAATGGGAACACCTTCTTCCACACCTCTCAAATGAGTGGAACGCAAGAAGGGGATTGGAGGAGCAAAGTGTGAGTGAAGAACAAGTTTGTGACCACGGAGGAATCTGATTGTACATAAGTCCATGAGACCTAGTGGGATGCATGCCAGAGTCCTGAGGGAATTGTCAGACATCACTACCAAGCTATTCTCCATCATATTTGATGTCACAGCAATCAGGAGAAGTCCCAGATTCCTGGAAAAAAATTAGAAACTTAGTACCCGTCTTTAAAAAGGGTAGAAAGGAGGACCCTGGGAACCACTGACCAATCAGCCTCCCCTCTATGCCCAAAAAAGTCATGGAATAGATTCTCCTAGAAGCTGTGTTAAGGCACATGGAGGACAAAGAGGTGATTTGGGACAGTCATCACGGCTTCACCAAGGATAAGCCTAGCCTGATCAACCTGGTGGCCTTCTGTGATGGAGTGACTGCATCAGGGGACAAGGAAAAGTCTGAAGTTGTCTATCTGGATTTCTGAAAGGCCTTGAATACAGTCCTGAGGAACATCCTTTTCTCTGAATTGGAAAGAGAAGGATTTGATTGGTGGAATGTTTGGATGAGGAATTGGTTGGATGGTCCCATCCAGAGGGGAGTGGTCAATTGCTCAGTCCTGACAGGAGCCTCAGGGGTCTGTTTTGGGACTAGTGCTATTCAATATCTGCATCAATGACAGAGACAAAAGAATTAAGCACATCCTTAGCAAATTTGTAGATGATACCAAACTGAGTGGTGCAGTTGACACAGCTGAAGGACAGGAGGGGCTTGGACAAACTCGGGAAGAGGGCCCAGGGAAACCTCCTGAGATTTAACAAGGCCAAGTGCAAGGTGCTACACCTGAGATGGCAAAACCTCCCAACTGGGGTACTGCATTCAGCTTTAGGGTCCCCAGCACAGGAGGGATATGGACCTGTTGGAGCAAGTCCAGAGGAGGGACATGAAGATGATGAGAAGGACAAAACACCTCTCCTATGCAGAAAGGCTGGCATTTTGAGCAACTTAGTCTAGTAGAAGGTGCCATGACCAGCGTGTGTGTGTGTGTAGTGTGGTCTTTAAGGTCCCTTCCAACCCAAACCATTCTATGATTCTCCATCTGTAAAATCACTAGGCATGATGAAAAAGGATAAAATACAGAAAAGACAGGATACAAGACATGTCTCTCTCTGCCTAACTCTCGCACCAGATAGCTGTAGTAATCAAGGGATTGGTTTTTTCCAAAGTAGCCTTTTTCATCCATCTCCTGCTCATGGGCCAAAGAGAAGGACTCCTTCCTTCTACTAGAAAGATCTGCTTTTGTTGCCCCAAGAAGTAAAGCAAGAATACATGCTTGAAAACCATCTCAAATGTTCATATTCCTCCTGTTTGCAATAGCATCCATAGTCCCAGAAATTCCTTCAGGAATAGGTGTGAGATTTTCAAAAGGATCTACTGTTGAATCCTTGCTTCTACTTCTTCTGAAAAAGTGAGTTACATTATACATAAGCAAGATTTTTTTAGCAGATTGAAATTGTCTAACTCCTTTGGAAAAAAAAAAAAAAAAAAAAAGGAAAAAGGGGCCAAACACACCTTTCTTAAACACTTTAGTTTCAGGCATAACTACAAAATTAAAGAAGATAAATGTTTCCTGGTGGAGCAATTCTACTACTTAATATCAGTAATCAATCACTCACAAGACCATTGTGTGGGCACTCTCAGCCCCAACATCCAAATCTGTCCCTGAAAAGAGTGCCTACACTGAGCACAGGAGACTTTTTTTCCAAGCTGTCCTACCCTGCTCAGCTTCATTTTTATGGACTTCCTAAATGCCCATTCTGACAGAAAGATCCCTCCCCTCTTTAGAGCAGAGGAGGATAGACACCTGTGTTTTAATTGCTGGTCTGACCGGTGGATTAATTTAAACCCTTCTCCCTCCTGAGAGCACCACACCATGAGAATACAAAAATATTCTCATTTACTTTCCACTTCATCACTGATATCAATGACAGAATTTTTGCTGACTTGGGACTTGAATAAGCTGCAATGTAATTATATTACTATACTTCAAAGTATTATACTTTTATATTCTATACCATAATTATACAGCACAGAATTAATTGCATGCAAATGTGTTAACACGTCATTAATAAGATTTATCACACATTCTTCCAAGTAAATTAAAAGAAATGATTGTAACAGGGTAATGATATGGTGTCATAATTTTTTTGGAAAATGTGAATGGGAGGGTTAGGGTTTTTGTGCAATCATTATTATGCTGCCTAATGCAATACCCCAAGGGGCTGTTGAGGAGAGCACATGCACTGCCACTTGCTTATTCAAGACCCACAGACACTGCTGAAACAAATGTGTTCTCAAGTGCTGGCTTAAAGCAGAATTTTCTCTGTACCAGGCCTTAAGCACTCCATGTCTATGAATATCACTTTGGAAGCCTGTAAAACATATTGTATAACCTAGGCTTAATCTTGAGCAGTCTACAGTCTTAGAAACATCTGAAAAAACTTTATTGATCTCTAATATTTAGAAATTAAATTTCAAGTATTTCGTCTTCCTATAGTGCTGTAATTTGTACCACAGACTTTCTTGTGTGCCTCACTGTTCTTTCTCTAAAGCTGCTGTCAGACACAGTTTTTTCAAGGCCGATATCAATTTTCCATGTGCACCTGGAAGCCATTAAGTAGCATGGAAAGCATGGTTAAGTAGCATGATTCTGCTACTTAAGCTAGAGTAATACTAAGAAAAATGTACTGTAAACAAAACAGGGATCATGCCAAAATGGGATGTCTAACACACGCTCTGTGAGGATCTTCTTCACACCCCAGTACCTTGCACATCCATAAAAAATCAATGGCAAAAAATCCATACTGTAAAGTAATAGTTTACTTTCTCAAACAACAACATAAAGCAATATTTACTGAAGTAATGACTAACAAAATTCTTAAGAAAATCCTTAATGTCAGTTCAGAGGAGCTTAACACTTGAGACAAGTCATTACAAATATTAGCTGCAAAGTCTGTGCCGGCAAAATCAGATAAATTGTGGATTAAGGTAAGGACAGAACACACAGGTTTAACTCTGCAGACTTACGTGTTTGAATAGGTTCCATTTATAATTACATTTCACACTGTTTCTGACAGGAGAAAAAAAAAAAACAAATAGCCTTTACTGTAAATATATTTGTCACACAATTTTGGCAGCTTTGATCAGCTTTGTCATTTCAGGCAGACAGTAGTTTTTATATTGATTGGGGCATTAATCAGAACACATTTTTTATTTCAGAATTAGCATACCAGAAGTGTTTTGTGAGTTATCATGCTAATATGCTCTATCAAAGACTAAATTAACATTTTACTGCTGCTAACCAGAGGCAATGCTTCATATACAATTCAGATGATGTTGCCAAACTTTTCACATTACCAGCTGTTTAAATTTGAGGGCACTTAATAGCTGTAGACCTAAAGAAAGATCTTTTGAAAATAACCTAACAAAGCCCCCCACAGTCCAGCAACAGTATTCCCAGAGCTAATGAAGCCCCATACTGTTCCTGATCTCTATTGTGCTTCCTGTAATGAGGTAAAGCACAATGTTCCAAACACCATTATGCAGCACCCCTTTCCATCTCCCCCCTTTATTTCATTTTTTTCAAACATTTTTTAGCCTCAGTGGTATTCTGAAAAAGGATAGGAGAGCAGAAGAGAGGAGGGAACAGCTAACCTGCTACATGCTTTCATTTCCTGAGAGTAAAAGATAATGACCAAGTAGTAAGACTGTATTTTACTGTTTTCCACCATATTCACATGAAAACTGCTACCCTTCTTCTAAAGCAACCACACAATGTCAACAGTTACCCTTACACATTAGTGTTTTGCTGGCAAAACTCCTGTCTGTCGCCACAGAGGTCTCCTATGGCAAACATCCCAGTTTCATCCTACCTGTAAATGCACAGATTATGCAGCAGCTACTGCTTGCCAGGGAGTACTCATTGATCACCATTCAAGCAAATTTTCTTGTCTTTTGTGAGATCTGTATAACAAAAGTCAGCATGGCATCTGTGAAGTTGTGGCAGCAGAAGTTTGTGTTTTCTACAGAGATGTAGAATTTTTGCCAGGGGTCTGATAGCAACAGTTGAGGGTAGACAGAAGTGTTCACTTTTCATTTGAGAATGGTTCCTATGTGCAATGAGGAACACAGCTTATGCACTCTGCTTAGACTTAGAATAAACATTATCTAAGTTTAAATTCAGATTTAAAGTGTCATTTAAAAGAACAAACCCTCATATGTATTTAGAACAACAGGTACACTCAATTATAGAATTTAACACACACTCCAAGAATCATCCTTATATAACTAATCATGATTTAAAAATAATTAAATTTAGATAGTGACAGAATGGATTATCCAGGAAGCTGACTTGCTCCAAAGTATAACCCATCTCCTTTGTCACCTTTTGATACTCAAGAGTGTTAAAAAGACTTTTTCATCAAGGTAAGGACATCACCAAATTTTGGCAATGTCAGATCAAAAGTACCAAATTTCTGAGTACTGATACTGTCTCAGTCAATGATGTAAAGAAATACCAACTACAACAATAATGGCAAAGAACAAGAGCTAGGCTTTTCCTCAACTATTGTTTCCATTCACTCTGGGATCTGTAGGAAGCCTGTACAAACCTAAGAACTATGTTCTCATCAAGTTACTCTCCTCATAATCAAACTGCCAGAATCCCCTTTAGCATCCCCCTATGAATGTCAAATGTTTAGCAATAATTTAAGAGGTTAGAACTTGGATGACACAGCCAATGTTTGTATCCACAAGGAAGGTCACAGCTCCTTAGCCAAACATCAATAACTCAAGGCTGTGTGGGTTTCTGCTCTGACATAGTTTTAAAATAGCACCTGGGAGTTTACAATCACATCTTAGCTGTGGGTACTCTTAATTAATGGTGGACACATTTTTCCTACAGAGGAGCTAAGATTACTTTGTCTCCTCTGGCTACTTTCCCAACCTATCATCACAATCTCAGTTAATCTGAGTTGATCCTCAGACAGCTAATTTATATCTCTGCTTTGCTCTGTTATGTGAACTGAGGTATTGTATCATCCATTATAAGTTGAAGACAGAGAGTTATACACATTTTCTTTATCAATAGATTAAAAAAAAAAAATATCTCATACTTCTTAAATGTGGGATTAATCTAGCTTCTAGCCACCTGAAACCAAATCTGGTTTCCCACACCTCTACAAACAAAAAACAAAAACAAAAGAAAAAAAAAAAAGTCCAGAAGACCAGAAGACATGTTATTAAACCTGGTTTCTCCACCTTTCAAAGCTTGCTTCTCTCTCTTCACTATGGGGATAGTCAAAGTGTCTAGCTCAGATTTGGCCAGATGTTTTTGACCCCAAAGTTAGATTTCACACTAACTTCAAACTGGCTCCTTTTGTGTTTGAAGAGAAGTGAAAACCTAACCTGTGACCAGCCCTATCCTCACTAGAATGATGTTTTGGGGAAAAAAAATTATCCATACTCATCTCCTGAAATCCGCCTAAAAGGAAGGAAGAAGACATTGAAGAATAGAGCTTCATCCTACTCTGATAAGATACCAGTAAATCACTTAACAGTCCTTCACAAGCAACAGTGGTGAAAGCAGCTGTAATCTCTAAAGCAAGTGAAAAAACATCTACTCCAAATCATCAACTACTTCTTACACAAATGCTGTCAACCACTTCAATCTCTCTGGCAGAGACATCCTCAAGTTTTACATCCCAGTGCTCCGAGCCCTCAATTTTAGAAGCTTTTTAAGAATTCACTTCATATTGAGGAAGGCTGTAATACCCTGAAGACACAGCTTTTCATCAGTTTCCAGTTAAATTTTTTCCAAAGACCTTCTAAACTCATGGTTTACAGAAAGAGAGAGAAAAAAAAAAACAAAAAAAAAAAAAAAAAAAAAAAAAAAAAAAAAAAAAAAAACCAAAATCCAAATACTTGCATAATTGTTCAAAGAGATATGGAACCAAGAATACTTCTCTTACAATGAAAAAATGATGTATTTAAAAATAAAGCTTTTATTTACAAATGTTGATATTCAAAGTTGACTACTGTCAATAAGTATTCTCTTTTGGAAGACAGCATTTTTCACCTGTGTTGTTTTTCAGCTCAAGAAAAGACGTAGCTACTTTAACAATATATTTAGCTTTTTAGAATGAGATGAAGAATCTGCAATGAAGATTTCACAGATTTAGGTGCTGTATGCTCATGTAGAAAAGTTCTTCCCCTTCTATGTTTTGGATGCCATGGCTAAATAAATGTGTTTTCCTTTTCTGTCATCATCAAGGGATCTTTTACCTATGGTAAGTAAGGAAAAGAAGTGACAACTTTAGTCTTTATACTTTGACTGGGACACTATTTCCTAGCATAATAGAAAGATTTCCTGGAAAGCTGGTGCCCAAAAGTGAAAAAAATGGAAAAAAAAAACCCCAAAACCAATAACACATTACCTAACATATTTTGCTCTTTCTTTTTTAATTTTGATGAATGTATTTCACTTGCAGAGAGAATTTTGAAGATCTTAGTGCCATCTCTCTGCACATTTGGGAGTCCAACTACCATTGAATCTGTTGGCTTACATGTTTTCCAACACAGAGTACAGTATCACTCTTAATCTAGCAGAATGTAATTGCCACTCATTTATGAAATAAGTACACAATATTACTACAGCCTTTCACATGTAAAATGCAACACAACATGCAGGGGATCAGAGCATGCAGCCTTTGATTAATGAGCCACGAGCCAAGGCTGCTTACTCCATCATTAAGGTGAAAAAGTGTCAGAGTAGTTCTGTAATATCTGCATCAGCTCATCACCCAAAGTGCAAGGCAGCTTGCTGAAGCAATGAAGCCCAGAGACGTGTTCCTTTCCAGCCTACTGAGCCATTTGTTATCAGTGTTGTGCTTTCAAAGACAAAACAATTTCTCTGCCTGGAAACGACGTAAATGTGTGTTCTCAGAAGAAATCTGTCTTTTTCATTAAGACTCAAAAAGAGTAAACCAAAACATCAATCAAGGTGTCACAGTAGGGAATCCAGTGTGAGGTGGGGCTATTTAAAAAGACTTTCTTTAACCCAGGAATGCAAACATTCTGAGTAGTCCCTGTAGAAGGAAAACATGCTCTCAGAAGTGCATTTGAGAGCAGGCTCCGAAACACAGGTGCTCTGACTTGCCCACTGAAGGAGCCTCTTGATTGTAAGTCAGATTTTCTCAAGCTCCCTGCAAGCCTGACCTTTTCTGGGTTTCATTGCCTTTGTAAAACTCCTTGTCCCCAAAGAGAGGAAAAGCTACCACCTTTGACTGATGCTAGCAACTCCTCTCCTAGGGGATAAGGAAGAGAGAATCAGATGTAATTATTGGGAAGAACTTAGTTCATTTTCCACCCATCACATGGGAGCTAAGCCATTGCTGCAATTAGAGGTTTTTAGCTGTTCCCTGGCCAGTATAAAATACTAACCAGCAGCTGCAGCTACATTGCACAAGAGAAACTGAGCTGCTGATTGTAATAAATCAGCATAATTTAATTTTGATTTAATGTTTATCTTTTTTTTCCTTTAGTAGCTACTAGTATTTTGATCCCTTTAAAACATTGTCTCTCACCATAAGGCTCATTTTTATAAGCTGCTGCAGACATATCAAACTCTAGTTTTGAAAACACCCTTTTCCCCACAAACCTTCCATCTGTAGAGCACCACTGTATCTCCTCTAATATTTAAGTGATAAACCCATTCAATTACCAATATGTTACTCGCAATCTTTGTTTCACTTGTGGGACTTTTTGTGACAGCTCAGCTCTGGAGAGAGAGGGGGGTGTTATGTTTACCGTAAGAACAAGCTGTAATTACAAGCTGCAGATATAAATATGCACTTCCAAACCACAGAGAAAGTCAGTTGCTTTAGCCATTAAAGTTATCCAGCAGTGTAAACATTTCAATACTTGTAATGACAGCTTATTCTCATTTCCTTGCTTACAGAAATTGGGCTGCTTCTGGCTGCTATCAATTAGCACATCCCAACACTTCGCAGGAATGTGGCTGTTAGCGACCCCACATTCATGTGTCAAGATAGAAGCCATGTGCATCTGAATATCTGTCCTTGGCTTTCCTAAGCTTGAGGACAGCTTGGGTTGCTAAAACACTCAGTCTGGCACTTCACTGAGCAACAGCTTGCAAGAGCAATAATAATAATAACAACATATCTTTATAATATGGTAATATGCTTATAATAAATAGAATCTATTTCTAGCTGGGGAATAACAGGCTACACTGGAGCAAGATGGGTTTCAGCTTGATCTCTTTATCCAGTACTCAGCATCTACACTAAAGCATCAAAAATAAGTCTCATTTTATTTATAAAAAGCCCAACTTTTTAAAGAACTGTTGGAACTGAAGGAAGAGATGTGTCAGTGAATATTTTAGCAGTCTAAGTAAATAAAGCATGAATGATGAAATGTGGGACTAGGTAATTTTTGATTCTTCTTTAAGCAACAGCTTAGGTGCCTGAGAGCTTGGAAAGGAGTAATAGATGTTTACATCTTTCATGTAAAGTATTTTCTCCAATGTCTTTGCTCGGAACAATTTCAGTAGTTAAGCTTATCCTTCTTATGATGCTGCTTCCTTCAAAAATTCATTTGAAGTGTTTTGGTGGTGGTAGGCTACCTCCTCCAAGCATTTTTGTCACCCTCCTTATTTTGAGCGAAAAAGTCAGATCTGGAAAAGATTTCATTAGCCCAAGTCACTGCCACTACAGCTGGTCTTCCTCAGTAGCTCAGATAATCTAGTGTATTGCTCAGGGTCATTAGACATGGCATAACCCTAAATGCTGAAAATTTACAAAGAACTAGCAGCAAACATAGAACAACATTTTTCCTTTTTCAGGAATTACTTTTGGCTGCTTTAACTCATCCCCATTTCAGCTCATACATGAGCTTGCACAGTACTTAATTCCAACAATCAGGATCTTGAATTCAATTCCCAGAGCCTCCAGTCTGACACAATGAGACATTATCATACTTAAAGGCATCTGAGAAAGTTTTGAGCTATTTAAATTCAGAAAAATCTGTTGCATTTAAATGAGCTCTTTATTAATTAGAATTGGATTTATTCTTTCCCATCTGCAGTGTAGACGTCTTTGATTTCTGTATTAGGGGAAAGTAACCACATATTTATGGCCAAGTCCTGCTTCCTCCTCCCTTGTTCAAAAGAAGCAAAAGTTGTCTTTCTTTCTTGCCCCACTGATAAACATTCAATTGCTTGAAACAAATGGGGTTCTCTGAGCATGCCAAAGCATTTCAATCAGTTGGCAAGGTCATTGCCGAAGTTTGGAATGCGTTTCAGATTATTTCCCAGACTTAACACTGCAAATACTACATCTTATAAAACACTTTTAAAATCATAGAATTATTTTTATTGGAAGCAACCTTTAAGATCATCCATTTTATGATGGCAGGGTCAGGGCAGGGACAATAGGAGAGCAGGGACACCTCCTACTAGATCAGGTTGCTCAGGGCCCCATCCAGCCTGGTCCTGAACACTCCCAGGGATGGGGCATCCACAACTTCTCTGGGCAATCTGTTTCAGTGTCTCACCAACCTCACAGCCAATAACTTCTTCCTAATATCTAATCTGAATTTACTCTTTTTTAGCTTGAATCAATTCCCCTTTTTCTTGTCACTACATGCTCTTATAAAAAGTCCCTCTCTGTCTTTCCTCTAGGCTCCCTTCAGGTACCAGAAGGCTGCAGTTAGGTCAACTCTAAGATGGCTCTTTTCCAGGCAGAACAAATACAATTCTCTCAGCCTTTCCTCAGATGAGAGGTGTTCCATCCCATGAATCGTCCTGGTGACCCTCTTCTGGACTCTTTCCAACAGGCTCATGTTTTTCTTGGGCTGAAGACTCCAGAGCCGGATTCGGTACTCCAGGTGGAGTCTCATCAGAATGGAAAGCAAGCGGCTTAATGTTTGTTTGTCTTATATTTAACAGCTATAATACAATACAGTTTCCTTCATTTTCATTTCATTAATTCTTGTCAATAAATATTGAACTTGTTGAGAAGAAAATTTTGATTATTTTAAAATTATTTGAAAACTAATATCACATCAAGTCTTGGAGGAAGAAATAGGCTCACAGAGAGTGTCTGAGGATTGGCCTCTTCCTTGAATCCATCAGATTACAGGATAACTTGGAGGAGGTCATTTTCACTCCTCTTGTTGAGGCCATGACACTTGAAGAAATGTGTCCCTATCCCCAAAAATAGAATGCTCCAGATCAGTAGGAAGAATGCTTTGGCGCGCTTTGTGAGCCACTACCCATGGAGTCTACTTGCTAATCCTGCAGATATTGGCATTGTACAACTTTTCATGAGGCAATGGCTTGGGAATAATCATGATCTTATCTCTACTGTAGGGTTTTGGGAAAAAGCATACAAAGTAACTAAATTCCCCTTAGTGTATAAGGAGACTAAATCTCCAAATCTCATACTCTAGCCAAGCACTTCACATTTTTTGTAAAAATATAGGTGAACTTATATCACAGACAAAGTTTAAAAAAAATGATGTCACCGAATCAGGAAGCTGACAGAGAACACTTGCCTGTGAAAGCTAACAGTGTGCAGAGGAGCACAGAATGAAATGTTCTTTGCTTTAGACCTGTAATAAAACTTTCAGTGCTTCACAGTGCCTCTGGTAGCTCTTCAGACCCTCTCAAAGGAGCTGTGACTCATCAGCTGAAGAATTGAGTCTGAGGCTCACTTTTTTTATTTCCTGAGGCTATGCCACCTTAACTTTAGTGTCTATATCCATAACAGAAGTTGAAAATGTTAAGATTCTGCATTGTTTGGCACATTCTACACTCCTAGGAATAAAATGGTTTTGCTGGAAAGAAGGGCAGATGTGATTATGCAAAGCATTCTTACATTTGCAACAAGTTATTGCTCTGTTCTATACAAGTAACTCATGGTTAAAATTTCATGTTAATAGCATTGGGGAGGAGCAGGAGACGAAATCAATGTAATGAAAGAAGCTAATAAAGCAAGGCATTTCTGGGCCTTCTGCCTTCCTGTGTTATCTGTACTGTACTTTAATTCAGCTGCACATCCTAAATTTTATGGTAATATAAACCTGAAAACTCTAATTGGGAACACAATTGCTAAATGTCTATGTGGATCAAGAATGCTTTTGATAAAATTGAAGAAGAAACAAAGGAAAACCCCATTGGACATGAGCCCTCCAGAACATTTTTGTGTGAGTTCCTGGGTTGTGTGTGCTCTCTACAGATCTTCATGCCCCAAAACAACTAATGTGGAACACACAGGGAAGGGAAATGTGGTCAGAAATTTTCCTATGAGTTTTAATTTTCTTTGAATGAAAAAAAAACTTCAAAAAGAGCTGGAAAGTTTAAAAGATGACATTGCAATGCCAGAATAATGACAACATTTATGGCACTGTTATTGTGAATCAATATCATAGTGACATAATGTCAGTACAAGTGATTCTACTATGGAAATAAACACAGCACGAAATTTAAGACCTAATGATGTTGTGTGTGGAGAACAAGAGATACAAAGACAATGGGAGTTGGTGTTGTATCAGTAAATCTCAAGCCTAAATCAAGTAGAAAAACAAACATAAAATCTATAAAAAATACATTACTTAGTGCATCTTTCCTCCTCTGAATAGCATCCATAACCATGAATAACACTGATTCCCTGTCCGGACAGAATACTGTTCACCACAGTAAAGGAAAAGATAGAAAGAAGGTGGGTCTGTAAGTCCCCTCTGCCTGGCCAAATTCTAAGATTTCCAGAGTCTCTCTGACACAGACATAAATCAGAGCCTCATGCCATGAGCACTTTCAGCTAGGAAAATAGACTGACTTAATAGTACATTTATATGGCAAAAAAAGGGCTACAAAAGAATGAAGAATAAGGCCTGTCATGTGCAAATAATGTAGGATGAGGTGAGAATTAGGACCCTGACAAGTAATAATTAGAGCTTTTAGGCAATAGGCAGCTGATTCTGCCGAGGAGAGAACTTTCATCTTGAAAGAGCCACTGGGACCTCTCCTTACTAAGCCCAATGCCCTGAAATGATGTTGGGACTTAGAAGCATGTTTGTACAGCTCACTCCCAAACCCAGCTCACACGCTCTGATTAGCCCCACTCTTTGCTCAGAGCCAGCTGTACAGCATGGTTGAAAACAATGAGGACACAGATGGACTTGGAATGGGAATACTGTTACCAAGAATAGTGGGAATGTGACCCAGAAGATCAGAAACCAGCATTAGGTGTAAATTTTAAAATTGTGATAATTATAAAATTCATTACACAAATGATTGGACTACATGGATGTTAGTGGATCAGGATTTGAATTTGGATACAAGAAAAAATCAGGAAGCCTGCCAGAACAAAACCTATGACACAGTCTCAATGTTGGGTACCAAAGAATCATTAAAGTAAAATAGGAAACTACTGGAAGAGCTAAAGGGAAGACTACAAGGAATACACCTTTCTTGTTTTAGTAATTTACAGAAGCTTTATTGTGGAGTTTTCTAACTTCATAACTGAAAGAGAACTTTATATAAGACCAGGTAATGGGTGCAAGACCATTTTGTTGAATAACCAATCAAAAATTATTTTCATATCTTCCGCAAAGCACTAAAGTAAAAAAGATCTATACAATTGTTTAGTGCAAACTTAATTAAGCTGAACTCAAGAATATGTACTAATGCAAATAGTTTAGGCCTTGGGCTCAAAATGTGCAGCCAAGTGCTCATTATACCTATTATCTCCTTAGTGCACTTTTTACTTTCCCTTCCCTTCTGCTGCCTGCTATATATCATCAGCAATTTTTGGCTTTATTTTTTCCCTTGAAAAAATTAATTTTGAGATTTTACAAATAAATAGACCAAAATTACACACACTTCTGCAAGAATATTCCTCAATGAAGAAGCAAACACACACACACACACACACACACACACACACACACACACACATCTGCCCCAATTTTCTCTTATTGCCCTCCTGTTCTGCAGTTTCCTGTTCAGGTAGGCATTTTCATCAAGAGTTATAAAAAAAATAGATCATTTTGGAAGCTGTAGGACAACTTCACCATATGGTATGCCCAAAGGATACTCTAGCAACCCATCATGTCATGCTGCTGTATTAAACATCCCTCATTGCCTCCACTTGTAGCACAGGTCTGAACCAGAAAACATGATAAAATGCATACATGACAGTTCTCATTCTCCAAGTAGTTCATAGCAAAAATTATATCTAAGGAATGAAATAAGAATGTGCAGGGAGAATAAAACTGTATTAAGCAGACCAAATATTACCTTTTCTGTTCCTGAATGGTTTCCATGTTCAGTAAAATGCAGGCTATCCAGTGCAGAGAGGTAAGGGTACTGCCTCAGTGCCTAAGTTGCTGTATTATTATATCAGAATTTTATAATATATTATATTATATTATTTATTATTTATTACATTATCTATATTAGAATAGTATATATTATTATATCACAGATATAATAAAACCCCTCAGCTTTCTGATTCAACATATGATCAACTATTGCCCAGCAATGTAAGAATAATACAATGCAAGTGTTTGTGAGGCCTTTGTGCTGGTGTACATGTACACAGATGGTGCAAAGCACCTGAGAGTCTGACCTAGAAATTCATCTGTTCTGAGGCCCCTTTAAATCCTTTACACACTCTCTTTGGAGCCCTGAATGAAAATCAAACCTTTTAGCTCTGCTTCTTTTTTACAAAAGTCTCCACTACCAACCACTGTTAAAGTTTCACACAGTGAAGTGCCTGAAGAACCTCTGCTGAAACTCTGTGATTTAGGAAAAAGGCAAAAGAGAAAGAAACAAGGAAAGAAGAAAGGAGAAAAAAAAAAGACAGCTCACTCCTACTGTCTTTGAAAAAGTGGAGCAAGGTGGGATTAAAGCATCAAATGAGACAGTTCAGACACAAAGCACAAGTGACCGGAAAAAGAGGCTCATCACAGGTTAGAACTTCAGTGTCTGCTGGATGATTTTTGGCAGCTGCTTCTGCAAAAGCACCCACTTGCCACTGGTCTTCTGACCAGTGACTGGGGACAAAACACAGCATGCATCACTCAGACAAAAAACTCTCTGTTGTTCATCAGCAACACTCCTTGTGCTGCAGCCCTGAAGGGTGGAGAGTGAGCTCTCTAGACTGTTTACTCTTAGCTAAACTGAACTACATCTGAACTACATCAGATGACACCTGACAGGAAAAAACCACAAAGGATTTTTTCAGCAGTAATCAGACCTGCAGGTCAGCATCCACTGTCTTTTCTTTTCATAGAAACATAGAAAGATAGAATGGTTTGGGTTGAAAGGGACCCTTCTGCCATGGGAAGGGATGCCACACACTAGACCGGGGTGTTGAAACCCTCATCCAACTCAGCCTTGAACACTTCCAGAGATGGGACATCCACAGCTTCTCTTGGTAACTTGTTCCAATCCCTCCCCACTTCCACAGTGTGGGATTTTCTTCCAAAATCTAATTTAATATGCCCTCTTTCAGTTTAAAGCTAGTCTCCCTTCCCCTACCTCTGCATACCCTTCTCAAATGTCCCTCTCCAGCTCTCTTGCAGACCTCCTTTAAATACTGAAAGGTTGCTATAAGGTCTCCCCAGAGCCTTCTCTTCTCTAGGCTGAACATTTCCACCTTTTTCAGCCTGTCTACACAAGAGAGTTGATTCCAGCCCTCTGATCATCTTGGTGGCTCTTCTCGAGACTCACTCTAACAGGCCTGTGCCTTTCCAGTACTAGAGAACCCCAGGCAGGACTCAGTACTTCTGGTGTGCCTTCAGAGGGAGAATCCCCTCCCTTGCCCTGCTGGCCATGCTGCTTTTCATTCAACCCAGGATATGTTTGCCTTTCTGGACTGTGAGTGCACCAACTCATGCAGAGCTTTTCATACACTGACACCCCCAAGTCCTCCTCCTTAGGGCTATTCTAAATCCTCGTCCATGCAGCCTGTATTTATGTTTGAGATTGTCATGGCCCAGGTGTGGGACCTTCCTCTTGGCCTTGCTGAACTTTATGAAGTTCATATGGAGCCACTTGAGCCTGTCAAAGTCCCTCAGGATGACATCCCTTCCCTCCAGTGCGTTAACTGCACCACACAGCTTGGTGTCATCAGCAAACTTGCTGAGGGTGCATGAAATCCCAGCTGTTTAATTTGTATTTATATTTGTTTTATTTTATTTTCTCTTCAATTTTAAATATGAGTTGTCATTATTCAATTTAAAAATTACCACTCTAACTCAAAATCTATACCTCAAGTCAAAATGGGATGTAATTATAAACTTTTAGTATCATTATGAAATTAAATTATAAGAACATCTTATGCAACTGCAACTAAACATTCTAAATAGATGGGAAAATTGCCCTTTACTACTGCTAAGTGAGGCTGGAAATAGGACTGGGTTTTGATAAGAATCAGTTACAAATGTAAGATTGATCACTAATTGACCAGAACTTCACAGATAATCAACCTAATAACAGCTAATCAAACAAGAGTGCAAGTTAAACAAATAAATCCTTTGCTCTCAGTCCCTCCTTTTGATACCCTGCTCCCTATGAAGTGGGACTTCATTCACTGATCATTTAAGAGACCGGATTTTTAGAGTTCATCCTTGCTCAAATTGTAGACAGACTTAAGACTGATTTCATAAAACAAAGCCTTCAGCACCAGTGACTCCTGTCACAGCACATTATCTCCTCAATAGTATTGGCACAGTTGCCTAAGAGGCTTTGCTGTGAACCAGAACAAGGGGTTGATAAAGCTGGAAAAAATCCCATGGATTTTTAAACTTTTTGTTTTTAAGTCAGATCACTTTCTCTGTCTAGATTTTGGCAAGAGTAAGAACATGCTGGGAGGTGGCAGTTATCCACTGCCTGCTACTTCAAAATTCTAGGTCACAGCCTAACAACTTATTTTCTTAGTTGTTCCTTTTGAATAGTATCAGATTATACATGCAAAAACAGTGCATTTAAAACATTTCCCAGAATCTCAAACTTGGGAATGAGGTATGTGGTGAAGCCTCAAGGCTGTGCACAACTGCACTTCTGCACAAGACTGAATTATAGAACATTCGAAATGTTGAAATTTCTTTTTTTCTCCCGCTTAAATATTTTCCTGCCATTTTCCAAATATCTTCCATTTTCCTCTTGCCAGCACCAAGTTTGCAGCAGCTAAGCTCAGGTTGCTGGACATTCTGGACTCTGTCTCCCCTCAACAGAGAAGTACACTGGAGTGTGTTCAGTCTACTCTGCTGGCTGGAGCCTTGAGCCAAAGTATCCGTGCTTCACTTGGGAAAGCTGAGCTGTAACAGATTGCCCTGCACCAGTCTATTCAGGACACTGCAGTGGAAACCTACACCCATAATTAGGGGCCCACGTGCAGAAAACGCCAAGCTTTGCCTCGGATGAGCAATAATAAGTGGAACTTGGGGGATTTATAATGTGCAGTTGTGAGGAAATCTGTCTTGAGAACATGTACTTAACTGATGGTGTAGACATGCTGAGAGCTATTCTGCTGAGAGCAGTTTATTCCTGCAACATTCAGTTATTGCTTCAGGGGACTTTAAATATCATTTCTTGTGGCGCAGATGATCACAGGTATTCAGGCACATACAAGAAATGTAAGCTTTCCAGAGTGCTATTTCACTGAGGCACAGATGGAGCTGTATGATTTATCTGAAGTCATCCAGGGATACAGCAGCAATCAACCTCGCCAGGACTATTCCCCAAAGCACAGCCAGACTTCATAATAGATGCTGACTAAGTACACAGTCAGCACGAGTAGTAGAAATGGATTCCTCCACTGAATTCTGTTTATTGTTATAAACAATTTACATGGATAGCAGCTTGTTATGGGCTTGGTGATTCATTGAGACGTCTTACTAGATCATACTTGCTGTATAACTTGAATTGTGGGTGCAACTAATGTCCGTGAGGCTGGGCAGTTGGCTACATTTTGGCTAACTTGTCAGCAACTCAAGCAGGGGATTTATAACCATAACATCAGATTCCGTGGCAGGTGGCAGAAAGCCCTTCACAAAGAGGAAGGAGTTGTGGAAAAAGGCATAAAATTTTGAGTTACACTCATAGTCTAAAGATGACATCACATCACTAAAGCCACAGCGGCAGTTCTCATATCATCTCCATAGTCTGGCTTTATCTGCATTGATCCTTTAAGTTTCAATGATGGTGATCTCAGCCCAGCTTCTCTTTTACACAAAGATATTTTATACAACCTGACCATTACAAAGGTCTTGCACCTTTCATTGGCACCTACTATAAGATTGTTTTTAACCAGCCGTGCAGACTGGAAGGATCTCAAGATGGATGGGATTCAGATCCTTACTCTGCCCTTTTTGCTGTGCTCTTGAACATATGTTGAGAAGCCTATAATGGTTTGTTGTAACAACCAACTCACTGTATAATGGGTGATGAACGAGTTATAATATTTTAGTGCACTTGGCTTAGTACATGAAGTGGCATATGCAGGGAGCATATTTCAGGATTTATTCAAGTGTAAGCATTGAAACATTCACATTCTTTGCAGGAGGCAAAAGGAAATAAAGACTTTGGCTTTGGTTTTTGGTTTTTGGGTTTTTTTTAACAAAACTTAAACATTCTTTGAAAGAGTTCTCTCTGGTTTTGCCATTTTGAAGTACTAAATATAAGCAGTTTGGCAAAGTTATGCTTAAATTATGTTCTAATTTTTGCCTCTATGTATGACTTGAGAGGAAGAAGGCTGTTTGTGAGATTCTCAGATACAGCGCTGTTAGATGCTGCAGGGAAACTGAGTGGGTCAGGGAAACAGGAGGAGACGATGACCAGTGGCACAATCTGCCAAGAGCTGGACAACCCAACAGGCCTCTTCAGTGGGGTTTCTCCGCGCACACTTGACATGGGTCTGTAGTGTATCAGTGAGACATCATTACCGGCTTACACTGTCACCTTAGCTTGCTCTTTGCCATTTAGTTTCCCTTCTGTTATAGGAAGTGGGCTTCTCTAAGTGAAGGAACTGCACCATACCTGTTCTATACGATAGAGGACAGTTATAGTATTATAGTATTGATAATTGTAAAACAAGCTGTGGACAGATGCAGTAACCACAATTTGTCCTCCCATCTATTTTAAACCAGAGTTTTTTCCTGAATCTCAGCATCTTCACTCCCAATACGCAGCTGCTGAAAGAATGAAGCATCTTTTCAGTTCTCTTTTAGCTTAACATCATTAGATTTCCATTAAAAGGTGCCATGTGTCTGGTTTTCATTCACAGTGGAAAATTTTCATCATGGTCTATCACTCTGTCCTTCTTTCCAAACCTAATGTGCACTTTCTCATGTTTGAGGCAACCCTTGAATGTTGACACTGAATGTCTTCTATTTGAATTTAATGTAAGATTGCTGCCTGGTTGTTATTTAATTGGTCCCGGACAACAGCAAAACTCAATCTATGTGAAAGTCAAACAAGCGAAATTCAATTGTGGGAGAGAAAACAAAGCAAAGGAAAACAAAATAAACCAAAACAAACTCACTACAATGAAACAAAAACAAATCCCTTTTTTTGTCTGTTTCGTATAATAATACAAATACCTTGTAAGGGTACGCAGTCCCTCACAACATCCTTATCTCAAGTTGGAGAGATATGGATTTGAAGGGTGGACTACTCAGTGAATAAGAAATTGTCAGGATGGACACTGTCAGAGAGTTGTGGTCAGTGTCCAGCTGGAGGCTGGTGAGAAGGCTCTGTCTTGGAACTGGTGCTCTTCAATATCTACATCAATGACATGGACAGTGAGATTGAGTGCATGCTCAGCAAGTTGGCAGATGACACGGAGCTGAACAGTGCAGCTGACACACCTGAAGGATGGGATGCCACCCAGGGGGACCTGGACAAACTTGAGAAGTAAGCCCACAAGAACCTCAAGAAATTATATAAGTACAAGGCCAAGGTGCTGCATTGGGACAGGGCAATCCCAGACACGAATATTGGCTGAGAGAAGAACGCATATCAAGCAGCCTTGAGGAGAAGGACTTGGAGGTTCTCATGGATAAAAAGTTGGACATGACCAAGCAATTTGTGCTTGCAGCCCAGGCAACTAACTGGATCCTGGGCTGCATCAAAAGAGGAGTAGCCAGCAGGTCAGGGGAGGTAATTCTGCCCCTCTGCTCTGCCCTCATGAGGCTCCACCTGGAATAATTTAATCCAGCTCTGGACTCCTCAGCACAAGAAAGATGTGGACCTGTTGAGGCAGGTCCAGAGGAGGGTCACCACGATGATCAGAGGGCTGGAGCACCTCTCCTACTAGGACAAGCTGACAGAGCTGGAGATGTTCAGCCTGGAGAAAAGAACCACAAAGGGCAGAAAAGTAAAAGTGTTTGACACAAAACTGCACTGTCAGCTGCATTTTCCTCTTGATTCTTAATCTGCAAATGACCACATAGCTACATAATTCACACATTTTCATGGAAGACAATTATATGCATTGTCTTGCACAGTAAATTATAGAACCCTGGCCAGTGTATACTTTTCCTGGCAATTAATCACACTGATAAAATTTAAAGATGCTTTCTCCAATTTGTTTTTTCACCACCAACAACAAGATGAAAGCCTGAAAAACATACTTAGCTGAGTGCTTTCCTATTGATTTATTTTATCCTATTAAAGCCTTTCTTTTCTTAATACAAAGTAGGAAAATACTTAAAATCTGTATGACAGAAATGGAGTCAAAATAAACTTTATTTAAAGTGATAGCTCCATATGCACTCCACACTGCCTTTAACTCTATAAAAATAAACTGAATTTGCATAGGTGTTGACATTAAACCATCATCCCATAGGTATGGATATGTGTAAGGCACCACAGGCAACAATGTGTTTTTCTCCTGATAACCCTGACCATGACAGCAGCAATTTCCTGTGTCGCCAAGCAATGTTAGAGGATGTCCAGGATAAAATATTGCCTACAAGGATTGGGTTAAACCCCATAATATTAGACATTCTATTTCAGGTATAAAAGGTTTAAAAATGTGCCCTGTTTGGAGAATAGAGCAAGGTAAAGGCTTGTGCTACAGGCCTGACACTTCCAAGGTCAGTGAACCATGACAAGAAACCAGAAGATACTGAAGGAAGTTGTTTGCTGAGTAGGAGATCTCAGAGAGATTTGCTGTCTCTGTCCAACCCTATGGGCTCTGCAGCCTCTCCTTCAGTGCCTCCTCTGCCTGTTTCCAGGGCCAGCTCCAATGTGGCACAGTGGTGCAACCTCAGATCAAAGTGATCTGTGTAAACCTCCAAGGTGGTAGAAAAAGATAGGAAAAGCTTTGTCTGGAGCTTCTGCACCTTGTGCCAGGAGCTGCCCTTGTCTCAGGCCTGTATTGCAGCTGTGCGGTGGCTGTTCTGGAACTCAAATATCCGTCACTTTAGCATATTTGACCTTCCTTATTCAACTCGTCCTTCATGAATATTATTGAATGAGTCAAGCCTCCATGACTGTTCCAGCTTTCTAGACACTTTTCAAGACAGCATTAATGAAAACCATCTGGATCAGTTCTCACCTGTTTTAACAGAGCATGAGTATAGACATCAAACAGTAGCATTGGATTAGGTTCAGGCAGCCTACTGTATAACTATAGGGCTGCAGTAACTACAGAGTTGCAGGATCTGGTTGTAAAATAATCATTTATCTCCAACAATTTGAAATAAAAATTATTTTTGACACAGATGAGCATTTTGGGTTTAGGACGTGCATTGAAATTATATTACAAATATGAGACTTTCTTTTTCCAGCCAGGACGGAGGTAATTTTTGCAGTGGACAGGAGGGGGCATGTCAGGACTCAGAGGATACTCTATACCACCTCACATTTTTTGGGAACAGGAAGAAGGGCCCCTCTCCAGGTCAGTATAGCTTGGTGGAGGGAGTGGTGGGGTATTATCAGGGGTTTTCTACAGGGTAAGCAATAATGTTTCTTTTCTTGTATCCCCTTCCATTAGTAGTGTTGCTGTTACTGTTCATTTTCGTATCTCATTCCTGTTTCCAGAAAACTGTTCTTATCTCAGCCCATAATCTTAACCTTTTGTGCCTGCATTTCTCCTCTCCAACCCACTGCAGGGGAGGTAGAGGAGAAGTCAACGAGTGGCACATGTTTTGGAGTAGTTTCAAGTGGGAGTACTAAATTGGAGAATATAGTTCCTAAACCACAGCAGGGGCATTGTTTTTACATGTAAAATGTGGCTGATATGTAGATATCATAATATCAAGGTATTAACAGCCATGAAAGTTCTAGTTTCAGAGTATTTGCAGTGTTCATAAGGTTAGGTTCCAGGAAAAAAAAAAACAAAAAAACAGGATAAAGTTACTAATTTAGGTAAACTAATCCTTATTGCATAGCAAATATATGAAAATATTCTCCAGAAAGGTGTCACTGAACAGTTTTATCTCCCAGGCTGTACTCAGTTCTACAGGCTCCATATATGGGTAATTAATGAATCTTCTCTAACTAGCCAAACACATGCCCATTACCAAGCTCGTGAGTCAGCATTACTAATTCACAACAGCTTCTGCTGGTGGCAAGGGATTGTCCCTCACAGTGTGTGCCACGTTTAACTCATGTGTATGACACTAATTACACCGGCACATGCTGAATAATTCAAGCTCTCTTGGACTCAAACACAGATGTCAGTAAGGCTTATTCATGCCTACTAAGCACAGTCCCACACTGGAAGCTGTTCACAGTGCATTCTGTCCCTATTTTCAACACAGAAAACAGCAATTCCTGATATAGCTGAGGCTGCCAGGCATGTTAGTTTTTCTGGGCTTCTCTCTATCCCTGACAAGAAATATTTTCCAGATGGAATCTGAAAACTCTGCACTGCCATTTGTGGCGCCCAGGCATGATCATGGATGAAGCACCCAGTGTGCAGTATGCATGACACATCTCATTGACATGCTTGTAGGATGGATTAAAGAGGGCAAAGTACATTTCAGATTTCCTGGATGTGTTGGACATCCTGAAAATGTGCTGCACCAATGGCCTAAACATTTGCAGTAAATTTGATGTACAGAAGAGCTGGAAACTCATGTGCATTTGTGAGTCACCCGGAGAGTACATACACACAGGCTGGGAACTGCAATTACCCCTGTTAGGGTGACATACAACACAGTCTAACAGAGGTTTGTGAAAATGAAATGGTGCTGCCGTTTGGAAAATGGCATTGACAGAGTCAAATCGCTTTTACAGGTCTGTTGAGCTATTTATTGCTGCAAAGAGGAAATGGAAGAGGAAACTGAGCTCCATGGCTGCTATCTGAATGCAGAAGTAGGACAGATATGGTGGATAATAAGGGCCTTTTTTAAAAGCTTGGGTTACTCTGTGGTTAACAAACACTGTTGAGAGAAGCTAGTACTGTTAATATGGAAATTGGACCTATTTTCATTCATCCCTATAGCTCATGAATGCAACAAATTAGTAGTGCTCCTAACTACCAAACTCTGCACATTTCAAAAAACTGGATAAAACATAGGTCCAACAGAGAATGACTGGGTCCAAAGGTCATTTAATATTGTACATTTTAAGTGTTTGGTGCAATGACAGCTTTGTTTGGAGAAAAAAAAATCAACCTGGCAAGGTTTGAGACAGTGATCTGGAAATTACTAAAATAACCCATGTTAGTGAAGAAATAAATTATTTATTGATGTTTTCCTTTGGGCTATACCAGCTGTCATCTATGTGTTCAGAACAAAGCATAGATCTTTAACTCTATGAAAATTTTAGATAAGTTTCAAGACCATCAAGACAGCAGAGAGAAAACAGCTCAAAAATATATTAAAGACATTTGCGTCAGCCTTAAAATATGCAATAATTTAATTAAGAATAGAGCAGCTAAATTTCATCCACCAGCCCACACATTCAAACTATATTAAAGCAAGAACTCAAGCTCTCCTTTAATTTTTCATTATAATAGAATATTTGGAACATGCTCTTCTGCCTATGCCATATCTTTACTGAAAAAATTCAATCTTTGCTGAAATTAAATCCCTTTTGAAATAAGGAAAAATTTCATTCCCATGTTCCAAACAACTGATCTCTCGCAGGCCTCAAAGAGGGTTTTTTTATTCAGGAAAGAGATAGTGAAAGAATAAAATAAAACTGCCAAGACAGATTTTACTCACCTGTTGGAGTTTGCACCTGAATTTCAAAATGGCAGTCACCACTGCCTGCCCTGAAGCAGGGAGAACAATGCTGTTTCAGAGAAAGAAATGCACAAACACAACTAAATGTCATTCTCAGTCAGGTATTTATATTACATTTCCCTTGCCTTCTTTTTTTTTTTTTTTAATTTCATGATGGATGATTTTAGACTTTGGGAGAGTCTATACAACAGTGTTGTGGCCAGATGTGGGTATCACAAGAGACAATTGTCATGTGCCCTTTGTCATGTACTCTTCCTCATTTACACCTCTAGATTTGCCATCTGCCTTCTGGCATTGGAAGAGAGTCAATGAAATATTTCTATTCTTCAAACACTGAACAAGGAACTTGATTAGCAAAATGAACATTGTATAAGCCTCAAAGCTACAGTTCTTTTTTCCATTTCACTGCAAAGTTTGTGCATAAAATTCCTCTGTGCCTGGCTTCTTACTGTAAGCCAAGATAAACAGTTTACAGCATTGTCACAGCAACCAGTGCACTCTTACATTTACATTGCCTTTAGGCTGGTAAGAAGTGTGATCATTTTCTTTTTCGTTATTAGTCACATTACCTTTATTTGGCATTTTAAAGTTGTTTCTTCTAGCTGAGTAATTGTTAATCAGTCAAAAGGTTCTTTCATTAATTCAGTTAATACTTCCTCCCAGCATATTCTTATTACTTTTCTCCTTCAAATATTGCATTATATGTAAGTTTATATTAAACACTCATCTAAACATAAAGCTCTAGGAGGCTTTAATATTATTGCGGTTATTCTTTTCTCTGTGCTTTGACCTATCCAATGTTTTCACTAAATCTAGTAATTTGATCTAGCAAATCAAATCTAGATTGAAACAAGTATTTTAGAAACCAGGCTACTGGAGCTTTTGGCACATCTTAAGATATGCTGGATGGAGTTTCAGGGGCATTTTTGCTGTTACGTATCTTTGAAGTACATTTCAATATCCTATTAAGAGAGGGTTTTATTTCCAGCTATATTGTTCTTTCACCTTTGGCTTAAACTGAATTTATTTTGAGAAACTAAAGATCAGAAATTATGGTTTGTAATCTTATACAACATCCTCAGATACTTTCAAGCAGTAAACAACATACAGTACTTATATTACAGAAGCATTTTTCATGTGTGCTCTTTGTGGCCATTGGAAATTGTACAATCAGTAGTAGTCTATTTTGCCTCTTGCATAATTTTTCAGAATCAGTATGTGGCCTCTGCAAGAATTTACTGATCCAGTTTTAAATACAGTTCCTTGCTTTAACAATCCATAAGAAATCTATCCAACAGTTTTAAAACATCAAACACAGAAGTGCACACACACACACAAACATACACACACACACACACAAATATGGGTTTTTCTATGGTTTCAGGAACATCTATATCATTGTTATGTTAGAGTGAGTGTAATGGTATTTTTTATTATGGTACACAATTCCAACTTGGTTCAGGAAAATACAGGTGTTGTCTTTCAGAACAAGCTGGGCTGATGAAATATCTTCCTTTACCTGGGACATTTCCAGACAGAAAATAGTTAATGTATTGGTATCACCATTATCTGCAACATACAGCAAATCCTAATTATCCAGGAAGATTAACAGCTCACATGTTTTACATTGAAGAGTTTCACAAGTTCTATTATTCTGTTTAGAACAGGCACAGAGAAATAGGCAAAAGCCCAACATCATGCACAGCACAAAACAGAGCAATGCAGTGACTGCAGCTCTTCTGATCCTAAATGAGCAACTCAGTCAAGTAACTGCCCTTGTTCCTATGCTCCAGATTCAAAGTACAACTCTTCTATTTTCCAGTAATACTCAACTAATTAGGATACTTTTCCAGCTTTCACTTCACCTTGACCATGCTTTGAGATATAACTCTTTCTCTTCTTCCTCTTCTAAACTAAAAATGTATCTTCCTTACTGATATTCTGGTTTTGTCTTCAAAAAGAAAACCTTGTCGTCATTTTTAGCAGCCCACACTCCTCAGCCAGCTTTCTTTTGTTTGTTTTGTCTGTTACTCCTCCACGACTATGTCAAATACCTATCAGAGAACATTCTCTCTGAATTTACATTTCACAAAGGTGCAAAATTTGGTTGTTGACTTGAATCAAAAAATTTGTACTATCCACAGAAAATATCAAGGATGAATACAATCCTGTTACAGAATCCAGATTATATTGCTAGTAATAATATTTTTATAGAAATCATGCTGCATCTGAACATAAAATATTGATTAAGTAACCTCTTCTGGACATATAAATAAAAATTTCCAGAAGCAAAACAAAAACAAAAACAAAAATCAAAAGCAAAGGCAAAATCAAAACCAAAACCAAAACCAAAACCAAACCAAAATTGACCAATTACAAAATTCTGGGATTACTCCAACTGATCCAACTGCTGATGCACACACATATGTGCCAGCTCTGATATGTGTCAGCTTTTCAGCTGTTGAGAAACAGTGCTTTATCCTGCTTTACCCTAGTACAAAAACCAAAAAAATTATTCAGTTAATTAATTCTTACTATTCACCTTGTGAATGAAGTTGCAGGACACTCAGGGAGTTGTGACTCTCTCATTCTGCCTTATGGGGCACCTTTCGTGCTCAGGCCATGCTTTGGCAGCTTTGGGAAGAGCCAAGTAAATCTCCATAAAGGGTTATCACCAAGGAGCAACATATCTTGTGGTGCTGAGCTCCCTGTCAACAGGAATATCCATGTATGCAGCATAGGATGGAAAAGAGAAGGGTCTTACCAAAACCTTTACAGGTAGGTTACTGGTTAAAATGGACCTCTACACCCCCAAGGCAAGAGCCACCCATCTAAAATCAGTTTTTATTGCAAGATCCTAAAAGGCTTTTCCTTATGGCCAATGCCTCATTCAACATACCACTGAGCACAGTGCCCTGAAATAATCCATCTTTCTGAGATGCAGGGAGACTGAGTCCATTTGCAACAGATGTGTACAGTTTCTCCAGTTCAGTTACAACCTAGGGATAATAAATTCTACTTCTAAAATCCTTAGGACTGTTCTTTTAACACTTTTAGCATTATTTTCTGTAGCACCTTAATTATTTGGCAATTGCACACTTAAAAAGTGTTGCTATCATTATGGAGAAATGAAAGGAGGAGGCACAAATAAATGGGTGCCATACTTTTACTTGCTTTTTATTTGTCTGAGCCTTTCTTGAAATTATAAAAGAAATTCAACAGTGTATGAAAGATTCAAAGTTCATGAGAATTTTAGTGAATAACTAATGATATCAAAAAACTTGCCTAGAATAAATGTGTACAGTTATTACATATTTACTGTGCATTCATTAAAGCCTTTCAGGGTGATCACTTCAAATAGTTTTGAAGAAATGATTGGAATATAACATCTCCATTAATAAATCTTATAAGAAAAATCTTGCTTGATTGAACAGTATAATTATTGTCAAAATGAAACCTTTTCAGACACTATTTTTTTCCTAAGTATTCTATCAAATTAAAAATTGTAAGAAATGCATGATACACTGAAGAACATTATGTGATACAAAACAGTGCAGTGGAGAAAAGTAATGGTAATATACAGGCTATGCCACTTATCCAAAAGATAATAACAGTTAGTCAAAAAGTTGGCAAATAAACTCCACATTTATTGGAACATATGCACTTCCAAAGAGTAGTTTATTCCAAAGAAAAAAGTGTCAGAAATAGTCTAGTTGAACTGTTTTTTAAAAATTCCTATTACCACTTATTCACTATGGAGAAAAGCAAGATTATTAGTTTAAATACCTAAATCCCAGACAACTATGGTAGGTGGGATGTCACCTAGAATTTCTAGGTCGTAAAGTCCAGGTATCTACCTTTGGAGCTGCATACATTTATTTTTAAAATCCCACAAAACTGTCTTGTATGTATTTCAGTCATGGATACATACATTTACAATAACTCAGGAGTAAAAATCTTGAAATGATGATGTAGGTACTAAAAACTTGTCTAATTTTCTGGAAAACACATTACTATCAATTACACAGTACAGACAAGAGGTGAGAAAATACTCTTCAGCTGTCAGAATAAACACACCCAGTTCAGCATTCAAAAATTGACAGCTGTATAGACTATCACAACAGTAATTGGCTGTGAGGAAAAACTTAACTAAAACTAAACTAGCTGTGAGAAAACAAAACAAAACAAATTTAGAACAAAAAATACAGAAAAATAATTTTGTCTCAGCAGACAAAAATACAATATATCAGTATTTTAAATTACCATATGGTGACATGAACTATGTATTTATCAAAGACAAACTATTCTTTAAATAAATTCTCTAAAGATTTTCCTCTGCTGGTATTCATGCCCCTGAAGCCATGTACTCTCACTTCGGAGAAGGCTAGTGATGAATATACAAGCTTTGGCAGAATTTTCCTTTAATACCATTTAACACAGGAAAAGGTGTACTATACAAGTGCAAAGTGGAAAATTACTGGCACAGAACTGCATCCTTAAAATCTAGGAGTCATGATGTTTTTACGTAGTGCTATGGCTAATATTTAAGGTACTTTTCACTTTTAGAACTTGAGGCCTCTATGCCCAAATACAAAATATTTTCCCTTTGCCACCAGACAAGCTATTCCTAACAGTGTGTATTCCTGTGGCATGAAAAACAGTTTTTTATTTTACTTTGAGAAAGCAGTTTTTGATTTGTATTAGTGAAAGTTATATTAAAAATAGAAAAATTAACTAGCGATCAGAGAAAACTGGGAAAATCTAACATTGGGATTTAGAAAAATAAACTTCAGACCTATTATGGAGCTGAAGGTCAGTCCAATGACAACTCATGTGGTAAATGCAATTTATGCTACAAAAGATGATGTCATGTGAAAACATAGGGTAAAATCTAGGAGCTCATATATTCATTATTGAACATACGCAAATGAAAAGTGCAAGTTAGACATTTTTATTTTAATGTGCAAAATTCAAGCAACAAGCACCAAAATACCAAGAAACAGGTGCCTTTCCAGCTTATGTATATTAGCTGAAAAAATGAAAAATTGTTTTCTGTCTAAGCTGAAAAACTTGATTTGATATTTTGTAATTAACAGATTTCTATTCTGAGAATCATCCATTCTCAGAGAAAGTTTCACTAGTTATTAAAGTATCTTCAGAGATTTCTTCTTATTGACAATTTAGTTATGGTTCAGCTTTGCCTCCTTTGATTGCATGGCTGTTCAAGGGAAGGTTAACTTGACATCCTCCTCTGAAGAATGATTCAGTCCAGATTCCCTTCATTATTTTTCACTAGATAATCAGACATTAGCAAAAGCTGAAAACTAAATAATTAATCAGTCAAAGATCTGAAAACATGAAAAACTAATGAGTCAGGGTTTATGTAAGAGTCACAATTCCTGTATGATGGAATATGTGTAGGACCAATTTATATTTTTATTTAGACTTCACCTTTACAGGTACTCAAAATTAATGTCTATAGCCATTTTAAAGGTCAACAGGATTGAGTATACTGATGATTTTGTATACCAATCTGAATTATTTTTAAGGCTGCACCTGGTGTGAGTGACTTTTGAATCATTCCTTGATCTTTACTGAAATAGATCAGTTAGCAACAGAAATTACATTTCTCTGAAAATCCCGTCTAATATATGGAGACTTCAATCTCTCTTGTAAAGGTTACAAGACACCTGGTCGTGTTAATCCTTATGTAGAATAACTTCTTTTTCTAACTCCAAGCAACATAGGCAATATTTTCCGACTAACTTTAAGTAAACATGGATCGCCAACAATCCCTGTCTCTAGAGATTCAACCTCCTTCTATTGCAAGACCAAAAGTCTTATATTTCATTCAGAAATACTGCAAGGAAATGGAAATTAAAAGGACCATACATCTAGCAGAAAAAGACCAGAAGGGAAACATGGCACTGATGGATGAAAATGACTGAGGTCAGGGGAACTGCCCTTCATATGCCAACATATAAACAGCAGTGCAAGAGGGCACTGTAATGCACCAACACAGCATGAAGAGGTTGACTGTCCCTCTTTGCTCCGTGCCCCGTGTTTGTCTATTCTGATTGCTCATAGCAGATTTTTTCCTGGTAAAGACAGACCAATCCTACAAATAAACATCCCAAACTTTGTGATGCGAAGCTGGAAGGCTCTTGGGGTATTTCTCATCTAACACACTGCTAAGAATCCTTTTGGATGATTTTCAAGGGTTGTCAAAAAAATATAAACAGACAACTGGAGAGCTTTAAAAGCCAAAAGAGAGGGAGAGGAGCTTCCTCCAGCCGTGTTTCAACTAAAGACCTCTCAAACAAACCCTGGACACGCATCAAGGGTTTGTATGGGCCACTTCCAACAGGCTGTCTGAATAAGGCCATCCTCTTTAGGTGGGAAAGAGCATTAATGATATGGACATAGGCCATATCGTGCAAGCTGGACACAAAGAACTGTCCTGGATTGGGTTTTTGTTGCTGTTTTTAAACTTGGTAAATGTAACCATTGGTTGAGCCAGTCCATTAGCCTGTCTATGGCAATGACAAATACAAAATGTTTAGAGAAAGCATTTAAAAAGCAGAAAAGGTACAGAGTGATATATCCCTTGGTGTATCCTGTTGCTTTCCAGTGATCAAAGACCTAGGGGATTTAATGAGTCACAGACTGCAACCAGATGCACTGATTTTAATAGCTTTGTCTTCTTGCTTCCAGCCATTTCCAGCTTTGCATTTCCCATTTTCTTTAGGATTAGTTTTAAATTGAGATCTTTGGCCAAGCAGGGAACATAACCTTCCTGTCTTCAACTTTCTGAGACCAGCTATGCACAAGCTGCATTGGGTCACCCTAGCTCCAGTAGCTGCAATGGGCTGGATCCAGAAAACTCCATTCTGGAAAGATCCAAGTACCTGCCTAATCTGTTTGACTTCTCAATCAGCGGCCTTTGGGCTCCCATGCTGAAGAGAAAACAGTCTCTCCCTATGACAAGGTGACAGAAGTTCCATCATGCAGTAGTTCTTAAATGCTTGAATACTTGCATACATTGAAATTCACATGAGAAATTTCTGATTTTATTTCAAAATTGGATATTTTATTTCCAAATATAATCAGCACTGTTTCTTCATATGTTCTCTGGTTTTTGTGGATTTTTCATGAACGCTTTCAAAGCTTCCTTGGCTGATAAACTTGTACAGATAATTAAAGGCTTTCATATACATAATTTATTTTGAAGATTACCGGTTCTCCAGTTTAATTAACATCTCTGTATGGAGTTGAAAGTGTGACATCTGCCTGTACAAGATATGATTTTTCTAAGTTTAGGAGTTGGTGCCATTGCAGAGAGAGGGCAGGGACCTTAGGAAAGGAAACCAGGCAAGACATCTTTTGAATATCTGAGAGGAGAAAGTAATCTAGGAGAAGAGCAGAGCCTGATGGTCCGAAAGAAGAAGTAAAGTCGCAGTCTGTCACCAATTACTTCTTAGAGAAGATAAATGTAATGGGAAAATACATTTGACTATAGTTCCACTACAGTTTATATTAAAGTAATTCTTAACACTCTTTAAAGCCTACATTGGGTCTTATCATCGGATGCAGGAATCCACAACAAAGAGGGATCTAGCAGAGATAAAGTACTACAAGCCCTTGAACATGAGCAGTGCAGGCAGCAGGTAACACTGCTTGTGGAGGCAGACCCCATCTGTGTGTCTGATCACTTCAGGGGGCTTAACACACCACCTGTGGCACATATGCTACTGTTTAGCAATCTATGATCCAGTGCAAAACTGATTTTTTGAACCACAAGACCAAAAAATGTGCGTTAAGAGGAACCCCAGCTCTGCAGTCATTCTTTTACTTGTGTTAAAACACGGTTTTGTTGATAAGAGTTTTTAAATGTTTCTCCCAAATGTGTCTTTGCTCATCTAGATGTAAGACTTTGTGTCATAGTTACTAGTATAAAAGAAATCAAACTTTAAGTAAATCACTCAGGGCAATTAGGTTCCTTATAGACTTCTTCATGACAAGTAACAAACAGACCTGTTACTAGTCACATTCTAATTAGTCTTAAAAGAATATAGTAAGATAGGCTAAGATGAATACTAGTTACCTAACCAGGAAGGTTGATTGTTGTTATGGCCTAGGCTATGAAACCTTTAGTTCTTTAGTTTACCAGCAATGTTCATAATTTATTTTCTTTTTTTTTTAATACAAAAAAACCCTATATTTTTTTATTAGATTTTGTTTCTAAATTAATTTTCCATCTCAGCTGTTAAGGAAATGAGATGTGAAAACAGTTCTGTACTGTGTGTGAGTACAATCTTAGTCTAGCTGATGCTGTTGCAAGGCTACATTTATCTGATTTTTTCTAACAGATGAATAAAAAAAAACTATGCAGAATTAATCCTCTCTTTTTTTTTTTTCCTTTTCCCATTAATAGAAAGTATTTAAATACATTAAAAATAGAAATTTCAGTGTGGGATGTCAACAGTGAGTACCTGTCATAAAGTCATAAATTGTCAGTGACCCAAGAGGCTGAGCAGTACATCACCGAGATCTGGAAATGTCTCTCAGAATTTGCAAAATCCTCTGTCACATTACAAATGTGTGCCCTCTGCACAGTTATGAGGACTGGCTCACTGACCTACGCGTCACACCTGAAACAATAGGATTCTAATTTTGATCTTGCATTAGTTTCACTTTAGTGTAGTTGCAAAGACTCCAGTAGAGTTATTTCATAAGTACACATGTGCAGCTGAGCCAATGCACGCAGCTCTCTAATATCACTGCAGGAGCTCATCTTCATTATCATACACATTTCTTCTCTACTCTCTCATTGTACTTAAGAGTTGCCTCTGTTTCTTTGATATTTCAAGCTCTCTGGAACAGACAGCTTATTTATGCTTTTCCAGTCATTGTTTCTGGACATTTCTGTAAAGTGAATCTGAAATAATAATGGTATTCAGAGAGTGTCTAGACAAGGTAGAAGGAATTACTGAGCCAAGGCCCTTCCATGATCATGAATTGCCTACCATCTGCATAAAAATCATCTGACTTCTCACTGGAACCTATTCTTGTTATTTTTTGGTCATGTGAGAGGTTTGTTGTCAGTCAAAAGCTGATGGTAATCTAATCCATAGGATCACTTTGTAATTTCTTCTCATGCCCTTAACATACCCAGGCAGTCCATCTCAATCAGACCATAACAAAATGCAGGATCCCTTCAGTGTCCTCAGCAGCTTGCTTTGGCTGATCATCAATCCACACTTAGCTCTCTTCTCTGCTGAGTGTACTTGCTAGCAGCAGAGAAAGAAACACTGGAATGCCTTCCAGGTTATCCAGACTCATGGATGCTTAGTTTCTATATTTTGCTGCAATATCTAGTGCTTTTCAGAACTAATTTTTCAGAACTTCTTTTAGAAAAAAAAAAAAAAAGATTGTCTTTCAGAGATCTCTGCATAGACTAAAGAAAAAAAACCTCTATTTTGATATTTAAGGTTTTGTGCATTTGGTCTGATTTTGTATCCAACAAGTCTGAGATACTCATTGATGTTTTCAGCTTTCCCATCATCCAGGTAGAGCCTAGAGATGGAAATCCCCAGCAGGGATAGGTAATAGCAATATTCAAGGTTCTTTAAGGTACAACTAAAAAAAAAACTTTCCAATATTCATTTGTATGTGAAAAAACAGCTTGAATTTTGAATGCTAATTGGCAGGACCTACTTGGGTGTTTGTCTGCTGGGGTGCCTGAAACTGAATTTTTGAAACTCTGTAAATTTCAAGCAGAAGACTGCTACTTCGTAAATGCAGCTTTTGTGGCTGATTGCAAATTTTGATGATACTCAGACTGAACAAAGTGACATATCCTGAATCCTCCAGCTAATAAGAAAACATGAGGCAGAATCACCAATTAGAAGGATAATTTGTGTGTTGTTCTTACACAAATAAGGTATTTAGACTTGAAATTTGGAAACTTGAGGACCAAGAAGGAAGAGCTTATGCCAAAAAGTAGAGTCAGGAAAGAGAACTGGAAAGCAGCATAGTAAAAGCTCTCTTCATTCCTTAAACAAACTCCAGCATCCAGCTCCCCTACAGATTGTGGTTCAGTCTGCCTCACCTGTCACAACTCTCTGCTGGGCTGTCCTTATTTGCTTTCATCTATTTTCTATATTTCTTCCTACCTGTTGACTAAGTTATGTATGAAAACCCTCCATTTCAAGAATCTCAATCTCCTGCAAAGTGTTTGTCAAAAATAATCTTGAATACTTAGAAGAGGCAGTGAATCATTGTAGAAATTCTTTCATTTCCAAAAGGAATTTAGAAATTTGTGCTGTCTTACTAGCTGCTGCCTACTCTCTATTTGGATCTATTACTTGCTTCTAATTGTTTCCTAGGAGCCCTGAATGACTGTAACAAAGGCAGCACTTATTTCTCCTGAGTTTTAGGCTCACACACTTCATTGTTTCACTATAATAGATTTACTATGTTTTTCTCCAAAAAGGTCATCATACAACACCACCTGTAAGCAATCACCTTTCAGGTGCTGCAGTTGATATTATTTTCCTCTTTAGGAATTCAAGTGTGAGAATAATGTCAAGAGGAAAGAGTCTATTCAAATCGTTAAATAAAATGAACTAGCTTGACTCTTCCTAAATGTAAAGAAATCTGGAGGGAAATGAAAGACCACAAGAAAGTAAAACAGTAGCTTGCTAATCTGGAAAGAATTTTGCCCAGTACAAGCAAGGCATGTCAGGAGTTACAAAAATTTTTGTTAATAAAAATCATAAATCTAAATTAATCCAAAATTATTAAAATTATTATTTTTTTATTACTAAATAATTTTTT
>WBNO01032411.1:148719-161493 GCA_013400575.1 Peucedramus taeniatus | reverse complement strand
TATATATAAGCAGTCTATATAAATTGAGGATTTTTCCTTCTATCTACTCAGGGTTTTTTTTGTCTGCCTCAAGTCTCTGAACAGGTTTAGTTAATCACTGCTTATATCAATATGTAATTCAGATACGGTGGTTGCAAATTTTGATTCCCATTTCTTTTGAGTTGCTTGACGAGAACTAAGTAGCTGGGGAATGGTTCTTATAAAATTATACATTGAAAGTAGTGCAGGCGCAATGGAAATATTAATGAACATGATTGTTTTGACACATAAGAATTAGAGCATGTTTAAATATTATACATAGTGTATGAACTGCTGGCACAAAATTAGAAACGTAAGATTTTTTTTTTTGTCTAGCAAATATAGTTCAGCTTTAAGTTCTTCTCAGACTTAAAGAAATCAGTTTACTTAAGTCAGCTTTTGAGTCCTTTTAAAGTCTCTGTATTTCATATTAAGTGCAGCCAAAGAGACTGAATATAAGAGTGGTTTGGTGAACTCCAAAACTTTGTGATGTTTTAATTCTGAAAACCAGGTTAATCCACCCAAATTTACTCTGTGTTCCATTTTCATGTTTATAAAATGAAATTTACTGGGTTTTTAAACAGTGTTAAAATTTACATTTGGTAAATTCCATACTTTTGGCATAATTTATGCTTTTTGCTCTTTTGACCAGTGTGGTTTTTTTTTTTTTTTTTTTTTTTATGCAAATAACAGTAGAAATACAATGCATTTGTCTGATGTCCTAAAATAAAATGCAAAATTTACAGGGTTATAAAATCATGGGTTAGAAAAGATTTAGAGGATCTTGAGCCAGGGCTATTTTCAGACATTTGCATTGGGGTGCGTGGGATTTGCAGGATGTTTTATGCTAAGAGCTTTTCAAAGTGTTTGTTTAGTAATTCTGTCTCTTGTGGTTTTTTCATGTTTTACAAACTGTCCTTGTTTTAAATGGCAAGATATGATCCCAAAATTTTAATGGCCAAATGTGTCCTAGAAAGTATTAAAATATTCAGCTGTGATTGGAACAGTCAGTAGGCTGGTTTTTTTATATTTGGACTTCATGATGGAATTCTGTTTCCTAGCTTTATTAATGGAAGCTTTTGGGATTTTTTAAAAGAATAATAGAGTTGGAGATATGGAAATGTGTGCTGGAAGGCTTGTTTTTTTAGTGGAAACTAAATATGTCTTAAAAGATAACTTTGTTTAAATTACTGAAATTATGAATAGTATATACTTGACCTGCTTTTAAAATTACTCATATTTCTTTATAATATAATTTAATTAATGCAGTTAGTGTGTCCTGTTTTTGAAAATTAAAAAATCAAGTATATTCATCAGCCAGCTCTGATGAATCTATCCATATGCATCTCCATGGAAAAGTGTCATCTTGGTACACTGATCATTCTGGGATTAGACTGAACTCTGTGAATCACTGGTTCACTCAGATATCTGAATGACAATGGAGTCTGGTTAGAAGGGATGTAAGTTCCTAGGAGAAGGTGGTCAAATAAACAAGGGTGAAAGTGCAATATAAGAATTTAAATTTCTTAAAGAATGTTATGCTTTTTTTTCACTTTTATTAAAGTAAACAGAAATGGTTAATCAAGTATCTGTTCCAAAACCCATTGATTTTAAGCAACAGAGTTTCCCTCATGTTCTGTGTCAAAGCACAGGCAACCTTATTCTGGTGGTTATCCTGTATGCAAGCTCTAGTTTCAAATGCTGCACAACCTAGGACAGCTCTGTCAGGGTTACACAGAGCTGTTGTGTGGTCTCTGGATGTGCCTCTTGGTCTTGGTCTGTTGCCTCCCAAGTCAGGTATCTGACATTCTGCTCAAGAATTTTCAGAATTTGCACAACCAGTAGTTAAGATGCTTTCTACTGGCTTGTTTGATTGCCTAGATGATTATTCAACCTTTAATGACTTGATCAGCAAGGATTTGTCTTTGGAACCTTTTAAGGAGTCTAAAATTCAGCTTTCCTTGGCAAAATTTCACTTAAGTTTCGTGGGAAGAAAAAACATTTTTAGTACAAGACATGACCACTAAAATTTCCTTACTGAGTGCTGTGACAAGTGGATCTACCCAGGCCCAAAATATCTATGTAAAATACTTTGGAATATATTTTTAAATTCATCTTTTCGTCTTCCCTTTTCCTCCATAACTGCATGCTTTGTCAGGTGAAGTTTACCAGTAAATTCCACTAGAGGATGACTTATGTGCTTAATTAAATTTCTGGATTATATCTTAGACTACACTCAATCTGTGTAGCAGATGCCTGTCCTGAATTTCTGGTCCTCATCAGTAGTTCCTAAGATAATTTGTTTGTTCAACTCCATGATTTTAGTTTGCAGGAGGAAAGGCTGAGGAAGGGGAGATGATCTTGGTTTTCATTGCAAGACAGATTCTTAACTTACAGAGCACTTATTTTCTGGGTGCAGGTACTAATACTTGTACCTACTATGGAGGGATAGTTTTGCAGCTCTCAGGTTCCTGCTGTTTACTTGAGTTGGATACTTGTCTGTTTTCTGTTTTAACCAGCTGTACTGGGAAGGGGAGCAGTGAGTGGACCTGCAGAGATGAGCTGAACCTGAGAGAACCTGCTGCAGGAGAGTAACTGGCTTCCTGCAGAAGGTGCAGTCTGCAGGTGTGACTCACCTCTGGCCTGGCTTGGGACAACTGGTTCTTTCCCTGGTGTGAGTTCAGAAGGAGGTTTCATGGTGTTTAATCCTCTGAACACACACACAGGTAATGGCTGCACCTCAGAGCAAGAAATCCTAGAAAATCTCTGGATCTGCTCCCTGGTGCCACCCATGGAGGGAGCTGTGTGGTCCAGGGCCATCAGAGCAGGAGAGGGGTCTGTGTGCAGCAAGCAACTTGTGCTGAATTTTTGAAAGCTCTTGGCCTGGTGTGTTTTTGCCATTTCTGAGTTTAAGTATCTGGCATTTCTTTGTTCGATGACATCATGGTGTTCCTGAAAGGGTATGTTTTGCCCCTTGGAAAAATAAGAAATTCTTATTTCTTGTCTGTAATTAAAAACCCCAAATCAACACGACAAACCAAACAAAACCCAAAACGCCACAAAAAATCTAAACAACTACCCAAACACAAGAAATACAGTGACTCATTTTTATAGAAGAAAAAATTTTTCTTTCTTTTTGATATATTTCTCCCTGTGGCATGTGTATGTGATACACTGAGGTTTGGGGTGGTTTATTTTGTTGCTTACATTCAGGATAACTGCAGGCACTGATGTTAAGAGTGAAGCTTGTTTGGTTTTTGTTTACATTCTTCTTCTTAAATCTATTGGCTGTTTGTTTCCAGATTGGTTTCAGTTATTTACTGTTTTTCCTAAAATGATATTTTGATGTTCTTTTTCTCTCTGCTGTTGCTCTTGATGGTTTGGTATTTATTGGAATGCAGGAATCATGGTGAGGATATTGATCTGTGCTGGTCTTTTTTTTTTTTTTTCTTTCTTTCACATGGTCATTTAGATTGAGCCATCTGCTTGCCTAATAGTGGGAATGCTGAAGAAAAACATTTTCTTTTCAGCTCACATATGAATTGTACTTTTATATAGAGGTTATTCACTTGCAAATAAGAAGATTGAACTATGATTTGGTGGCATTATGTATAAAATCATGAAAAGTAATGTTCCTCCAAAATATTTTCTTTGATGTTGGTTCTTTGTCACTGTCCCACTATGGATTCAAACTGTGGCATATGAAGTGCATCTTTTCTGTGATCACTGCTACAAGTGGGCAAGAGAAAAGGCCATCTTTATTCTGCTAATTTTCTCACAGTTAATATGAGAAAAAACTTTGATAAATGCCCTTCATCCAAGGGTCTGGAATACTTTGCAGGAGGGCTTTGTGTAGCATTGTTGATTGGGTGAGGGAGGAGGACACATCTCCTGGAAATCTGCTCCATGCTGAGGACTGCCCCGTGAGCCTGCAGGGGAATGCAAACAGAACCCACACAACCTGGCCCCTGGGCCCCACCCACTTTACAGAACTGAAATTTATTTAAAGCAAATTTTATGTAAAATAAATCCTCAACACTTGACAGTCTGAAAACAATCAAATATCTTGTGTCCACTGTGAGTGATTAAGTGGGAAAATAATACAGGTAGGAGATGTTGTGGTGGATGAGATTTAGTCTGATCTCCATTTTATTCCTGGTAAATTGAACAGTGCATTTTTGACAGAACTGGTCATGGACTGTCACAATAGGGGCTCCAGCAGGTTCTCCAGAGAGGTGCCACAGGCAAGTTTAATATTTATGAAATTGTAGGGGGGAGTAGACAGGGCAGAGGTGGTCCTGCAGGATATTCCCGACTTCTCTAGGCTAATATATGTGAGTTTCCTGGGTTTCTTTGAGAGTCTGGGGATGGGAAGGCTCTGCTGACATCTGTCTGGAGTAACCCCATTACCAAGCTCTAGACTCATAATTGTCCTCTCAGGAGGAACGTTGTCCCCTTTGACTGCAGAGGAAACCTGTGCAATCTGCCAAATGAGATGAGTGAGTTTTGCTTGTCAGGAATATCAGTAATGCTCTTAAATGAAATCCTTCAGTAGTTTGAACATTATGGGTAAATCTGGTTCACATTTAGTTTCCACTAAACTGTGTCTGTTTTACCTGTTTGCTGTCTCATTATTCCCTGGTAAAGAGATAATTTCTGTAATTTCCAGCCCAGCACTTGGGAACACTCCCTGACATGCAGCGTGGTTGTCTTGAAATTCATGTTCTCTGTAACATTTTAGCCCTCTTGCATGATGTGTCTCAAACTCTAGATTCCCTTCTGATGTCTCCAGTGGAAAAGGGTGGGAAAGCATGTCTGGGATTCCACTTCTGCAAATCCTTCTGCTTGTAGTTACTTCTACAAGTAATCCCTTTGAAATCAATAGGGAACATTCCCAGTAGTAAAAGTTAAAGAGTCTGAAATGTCTTACACAATAAAGCCTAAGGCTGGGAAACACTACAGGATGTTGTATGACTTCATTACAAAGTGCATCACCACAAAAAAAAAAAAAAAAAAAAAAAAAAAAAAAAAAAAACACCACCACCACCAACATCTATCTTAAGTAACCACTGATGAACTTATGTTCAGAAAGTAAGACAGTGGATAATTTTGGAAACTTTTTGATTTTCTAGTTGTCTTTATTTAAAGTATCAACAGGGTCTTTGTTAAAATTTCAGCTTAAATATTTCAACTTTGAAATAGTGCTTGTTTCAAGAGCACATGAGAAAATCAAGTCTGATCTTTGACAGATTCTATGCAATGTTCTCTGCCTTCTCTTATAATCTCCCATGGCCACTTCCCATCCATTGGTTTTACTTCATTCCCTCCCAGCCCTGTTGACAACCATCTGGTGGGTGTGTAGTTGTGATATCTGCTAGCATTCTTCTGGATTTTTAAAAAAAAATTAAATAGAAGTACTTTACAAATATACTGTTTTAACCAAATATTGAAGTAAAGAGTATTTTGAAAAGCAACTTTAAGTCAGGACTTCAGTAGATTACAGCTTAATCAGCAAGGCCAAATTGTCTGGAAGCACATTTGTAAATTTTGGCAGAAACTGCCCCCATATATCTGGAGTTAAGAGTTTAACCTGCTTTTTTACAGCAACAGTACACAGGTAATGTGCCTCTTTCTTCTAATGTCAAATTTTCAGAGGCCACAAATTTTGGTTTAAATTTTTCTCTTGAATGTAGAGAAGGCTTTTCATGCTGCTGGAGAAGAAAACATTTGGCCCAGATTATTCATTATGTGAAATCTTAAGTGAAAATACATAAATCTCTTTCCAAATCCTCAAAAGCTGAATAATGGCTCAGTATAAATGTCCATATTCAGTGAACGAAACCTAAAGCTTACTGCTGCGAAAACCTTTTTGATGAAAAAATACAAGTGAAAATGCTGATTTCTAGGTGGTGAAAGAATTCTGTGCAAAAACCCACAGTTCATGTTTGAGCCTGTATATTTTCATTTTACAACTCTAAAACAAACCAGAGAATTTTTAAAGTATAAAGGAAAAAAGTTCTACTGTTTTTAAATAGTCATTTCTATAATGCCCAGTTGACAGCCCATAGAAATATAATACTATAAAACTGAGGTGACAGATATGTATGAATGTCACTAAATACAATTTTATAATGAAAATTTTGTCTTATGAAGGTGAAACTTTTAGATCGTATTAGAATTCTAAATTTTTTATGCATAGCAATCAAATGACCTCTCTGTATTGCCACATAAAGTATAGATTTAAAGTTAAATGATCCAGTCAGTCATTTAGCATTTTCCTAGGCCATCTTTTGCCAGTAACTAGAGCTATTTACATAGAATTCTGTTGTTTCTCTGTTTGTATTACTTACATTTTAAGAATTGAAGAAAGAATGACACTTTAAAAAAACCTGTTTTTAATAGCCTTTGTTTATTTTTAATACGTAGTGTTCCAGCCTCTTGCTCTAATGATTTTTTCACACTGCATTGATAATTAAATTCATTCATTTTCCTGGCTGCACAGTTCTTTTAAAATAAAAAGTTATGGGTAATAATACCGATTATGTTAAAAGTACAGAGGAGAAAAGGGCAGATCCACAGCTTTTAGTACAAGGAGAGCAAATGGATTTTTCAAGTTACAGGTTTAAATAAAATCAGAAATCTCAAGTCCTTTATTTACACTGCAGGAATGGTGGATCTCAAAGATCTGTGTTGTTTTTCTCATGCAATAGTGTGTGCTGTGTTTTTCCCAGTAAAACAGGAGCTGTGGGTATGTGGTGTGTGATCCATTGCAGGGTATTCATTTATTTATAGTAAATTTAGAAATGGTGCTAAGTGTTGGTCCTCTTGGATGACTGGAAACTGTTTGTGTGTTGCTACCCCCTCACATACACATGGTAGCAATAATCTTCACACCTCTTCCACTCCCCCTGCCAGAGTGATTTCATGTCAATACATTGGGGAAAATATTGTGAACATGTGAAACGCTGGGAACAGAAGATGCATATAATAAAAAAATCACCCCATTCTGATCTTATTTATTGGCTTATAAAGCCACTGCAATTTTAATCTGTTTAATGAGATTTTAGATTTTGCAATTTTTAATTTATGCAAAAGGAGTTTACTCCTTAATTACTAATAGAGAAGACATTCTTAGCCTCATATTTATTTTTTGTCATGTTTACAGAACTCAAGAAGAAAAAACATTATGTCCATTTGGTCAAACACGTACTTTAATTGTATTTTGGAAAAAATCAGTGCAAATGAGTTAAGAACTAAAAAAAATTAAAATACATAATAATCTTGTTTTGTAAAACTTACTTTGTGAGCTGGAATATCACCAGTTTTCAAAAGCAATTCACAAAAAGTAATTTTGAAACAGTGATAAATAAAATGCTTGAGTTAAAAGTGAGAAAAATCTTGATCAATTTGTAGGTATTGCTTTATTGCTTTTCAGTGCCTGAACTCAGGCTCATGAATTCTTTTGGACTCATTTGGGTGGAGTTTTTTTTATTCTTGCCTACCCCTGGGTACTAGGTCCTTGATAGGTGAGGCATCTCTTCCTCTGAAATAACTTTTCTCTTTTTTTAAGCCCTCCTCTTGTCCTTTCTGTCTCTGTACCTTTTGCATTTTATTTGTATTTCTTGTCTTGATTAATCCTCATTGTTGGTCAGTTTGATACTAAAGCTGATAGGGCTGGTGGAGCCATTGGAGTGGAGTCTTGGGGGGGCCCTTCTTGGAGTCTCAACATTCAAAGCCCCTTTAGAGGTTTTCCTTTCTACCTGCTTTCTTGCAGGTGTATGAAAGGTATGAACACAGCCACAAGTGTTCATCCCATTTTCTTCTCCTGTTGGAGGGCTGCTGATGCAATTTTCTCCTAGCACTCTGTTCCATAGATCTAGGTGTTGACCATTGATGATGAAAATATGCTTTGGCTGAAGACTGCTACCCAGGCTCATCTAATTGTATTTAATAAGAGTGTGATGTCCCAGTCAGAGTATAAAGATTTAAATCTTCTATTATTTCAGGAGTTGAAAATGTTTTCTTCCTGTCATTTTCTTACTTAAAATATATCTGCTGCCTGTATTACCTTTAGTAATTCTCACCAGGCATCTCATAACTTTTCATACATACCTGTAATTAGTGTGGATGGTTCTGCCTTGGGTATCCTCAGTTCACAAACTTGTTAAGAACAAATGAGTGACTTACAGGAGATCTGAGCAATAATCACTGATCCCCAAGTTGAACACCACAAGACCTGTACCAGTGTCAAGTGCCAACACTGATGTATTTGAAAAGGCAAAGACTGAGATGCCATCTGAGACACTTGTCCTGTACTAAGGAACAGGATGTTCTCCCCACTGTCTAAGGTCCATCACAGAGGGAGTCATGAGGGAGCCCAGATAATCTTTTTAACTCACCTGCTTATATGTGCTGGAATTATGATCTCCTGTCTCAATTATTTCTGCTAGACATGCCTGAGTGTTCTTTCAGAGCTAAAGACAAGGGTGTTACACTGAGCTCCTGCTCGTGTGTTGGTGGAGATAATGAACTCCCAGATGCTGAATCTTTGAGTTTGTCAGAAGTTGTTAGTTAAATCCTGTAGGAGTACTGAAAGCATTCCTCATGGAAGTCTGGAATCAAAGTAGGTTTGAATCAGCATCATCAAGTTGGATGCATGGCTCCTGTTTGGGTCGACTTCTAATGAAAAGCTTATGAATTAAAAAGTGTCAGCCAGAAAGGGAAAGGGCAGGTGTGAGGAGCCAGGCTCAGGAACACTGAAAGTATCAAATCCAGTAAATTTTAAGCTAACTTTTTATAAATAAGTTGTGAGGGACCTCAGATTATTAGGTAGTATGATATAGAACAATTCTACTAATAGTGGCAAAACAGGCTTTTCTGAATGACACTTTGTAAATGAGTGAACTGAAGTGAATGTCTGCTTGAAATCCTATGGGAATGTGACTTCTTGGGTAATTCCAACAGGGAATTTGACCTCTTCATTACAAAAGACTGACCACCTTATAACAATTCCAAGCAGGCTTGAGGTTTGGCAGAAATCTCTATATGAACTGTTTCATTTTGTAACTACATATTGTCCTTCAAAGGGTGACAAAGCTGAAAATTGCAGGTAATTTAATTAATGATTTGTTTTTCTAATGGCTGAAATTGGTACATACTCTTAGAGGGTCACTGTCCTGTGAATTTCTTTAATGATACCATATAAAATGGATTTTGGTGCACAAATGAGGTAACAATTGAGGACAAGTGAGCATATGTTTTGCAGTGAGAGGTGTCTGCTGGCTGCCTGAGGAGGATCCCTGCTCCTGCAATAAACTGCTAAGGTCAGTCTAATGTGGAGGGAAAACTTGTGGCATCTAGACCATGTGTGTATACATGTGCTTGTTTCAAACTGTAGTTTACTGCTTTTAAAAGAATTACTAATTCTTTTGACACAGTCTCCAAATACCCACTGCCAAATCTCTTGATTCTAGTGAAGATGTGGGGAGCTGTTTATTCCCTTCTGCACCTTTTCCTGCAAGTGATGTTCATACAGCCTGTAAAGCTTGTTTGATCTAAAATTGTGACATCATATTGTTGAATATGCTGAGGTTTTAGGGAGGTAGGATGAGACTTTGGCATTTAAAAGTGAAGTGTTGCTGCTTTCTCTGCAAAGTGAGAACCAAGGATCTGCCCCCTGCAGCATGTGCATGGATGGGAGAGAGGTCATATCACAGTACTGGAAGGTCTCTTCTGTTGTCTGGAATTTTCCTGACAGAAAGAGCTTGGGGTATATTAATCTTCTTCCCCCTTTACACAGTTATTTTTGGAATGTGACATTGGCTTTTATTGAGGGGAAGGGCTCAGGGGTCTCTGACCTCCTGCAGGTCCTGCCTGAGCCTTTAGCATCCTTACAGGTGCAGTCCTGGGCCCTGACCTTTCCTCAGCCTGCAGGAGATGTCCTGACTTACAGGGGATTTTCACTTAAAAACATTAAGTTCCTTTGACAAAAGGAAGTCTCTTCCCATTTTGAATACTCTGTAAAATCTGAAGTACCAGATACTTCACACTATGCAAATATTCTTAAAAAACCTTTAAGTTTGCTTTGCGGAAGTGTATCAAGGCTTAAAGAAAAGGGGAACATGCTGAAGAGTCCTTTGTGGATTTAACAAACCTCACTATATTTTTCAGGCTGAAATGTGATTTTATGTTACAATACATTTGTGAAAACCCGATTTTGCTATTCAGCGTTGTGTTTATCCTAATAACTAGTTATTTCACTGGCTTCCTCAACAAAGAGAAATAAAAACCAAGAAGAAATTATCCAGTTGGTGGTAAAATCACAGTGTAGGCATACTTACAAGAGCAGAATTACTACAAGTCTTGTTTCTTTGATGAGGGAGTTTTGTAAATTAGCTCATTTTTGTATTCTTGCAACAGACGCATGCAGAGAACTCTACCCTGCATCCTTCCTGCATTAATAAATAATCATTCTGCATGTTTTTGGCTCTAATCACTTATGCAGACAAAGGCAACTTTAGTAAGAAAAATGTTCCTGTGGAAGGTATTTGCGTGGCTGTGACTGCAGGTGAGGGATCTGTATTCTGTGCCAAGGGCTGTCTTGTCCTAACATTGCTGGTGCTTGATCTGTGCTCCAGTGAGTTGTTGTTCCAGTGCATCTCTCACCTCACTCTTTCTCAACTTTTCTTTGTGAGCAATAAATGCCAGTAAAAAGGGCAAAACCAACCCCCGGCAAATTACCCTATTTTAATCCAGTCTATGGCAGCATTATGATTTCTTATGTCTGGAGTATTTTTGCAAAAGTTAAAAGAAATCTGTTAATTTGCTTTATATTAGTGTAATGCACTGTTTTGAACAGGAGTGTATCAAGTTTCTCACAGTTAAAGTATCTGGCTAATAGGCTGTTAAAATGATTATTCCATCAAAATGTATGCCCAGTTAACAGTTCATGATTAGCATCCTATGTTTTATCCTCAAAGTTTATGTCCATATATATTTTAAAATGCTGTGTTATTGCTTATTTCAGCTTTGGAAATACTGCAGGTATGATTAGAAGACAGATAAATATTTTTTTTCTAAGAAGCTACTGATTTTTGGTGATATGAAAAAATCTTATCCTCTAATCTTCATAATTCTAATGAAGGTGTACAATTGACAGCTGAATTTCTCCTATGAATGTATTTCACTTCCGTGCAGGCTGTTCCAAAAACACAGCTTCAGCTGTTTCAGAATGCTTTAGAAATAAATTCTCTTCCCCAGTTTTGCATGATTTTTATAAAATTAGGTCAAAGGAATTTTCAATTGAAAACAGTACTTTGTCATATTATCTACAACACATGTCTAGCAAATTTATAAATCCAGTGCTCATTTGAGTAAAGTTCCAAATCATAATGAATGGTTTAGACAGCATTATCATCAATTTCCTACAGGTGCAGCTGTGGAAATCAGTGACTTCAATCAAAAGCCTCTGTCAAGTTTCACTGCACTGTCATTTTTTACATTCAGGTTTTGCTGAAATTAAAAAAAAAGGACAATTCTGTAAATGTCTTTACATCCATTCTACCTTTGGGTGGTGCTTTTGAGCAGTGCTGTGCAGTTGTTTCTGTTCAAAGAATTTAACAGCACTCATATTTTTACACTTTATACTAACACTGTATTTCTTTCGTGATATTATGGAGTTAAAATTGCACTGTGTGTTTTAACACACATTACAACAACCTCTTAAGGCAAAAAAGTAAATTCATGCAAATGAGTTATGGAAAGTGAAAACAATTGTGCTGCTTCATTCATTGCAGGGATAGTTATTGGAAACAGGCATTTTCCTTCTGTGGACTCTGTGCTTAGTCTGCCTCATGCAAGTGTCTATTGATAAGTTATCTTCTGAATACCAATCTTTAGAGTGTTTATAAAAGGACATGAAGAAAGAATGCATGGTATATATAGCTTGCTTTAAATAATTTCCTTTTTTTCACTTATGTCTTTGAAATATCATTGATACAGCTTTTTCCTGTTGCTTTGCTGGTATCTGAAAATTAGAAAAAAGAGAAACTTCATAATTTTGAGTTAGAGGGACACTTCCTAGTTTATAGTATTGCATATGCCACTGGCTTTCTGCAGCCTTCCTATATAAAACACTGCAATTAAAATCCAGTCACATTCAATAAAAGTGTAATGCTGATCCTTTTGAAGCATTCCCAGTGTACAGAACAGTGAAGGGATACAGAGCTGACCCACTGTACCCTGAGAACCCAAGAGCCCAGGGCTTCTCCTGCCTTCAGGCATGCAAGGGAGCACCCTGCACTTCCCACCAGACCAACCTGCAGGCTGACACCTCTGTCTCTGGGATGTGGGAAAACACTTGTTGCCAGCAAAATCTTTTTGTTAAGCTGTAGAAACTTAAATCCTCAGGGGTTCCTGCCCTTTCCCTGTGGGTAGGTAGTTTGAGCTCAGTTAAATTTGAGGGATTGTCATTAGGCTGTGAAAATAAATCTTTATTTTGCTAATGCTTTACTGACTTATTTGCTATTTTGGTTTTTTTTCCAAGTGCTTGTGTAGTTTCTGTCTTCGTGCAGTACTTGTGTAAAATTTGGACAGGAATTTAAAAAGTTTTAGGCTGTGAACATTTAAATTTTGTTGCAGATGGAAGAGTTGCCAAACTTTTTCTGTTTTAGGCTTCATTGTAAATGCTATAAATTGTAAATTAGTGTGTTGGTTATTTTTTTTAACTTTTATGTATATAAAACTATGATAAAATTA
>WBNO01032411.1:63719-146219 GCA_013400575.1 Peucedramus taeniatus | reverse complement strand
GGATATTTCAAATAACTTATTAAGTTAGACACAGCACGAACACTGTTTGTAGTTTAGCTGTGGCCTTGTTTTCTTCAGAAGCTGCTTGAGTAACTTATCTTTGACTTTAAAATTCTGTCTTGTTTATATCAAATCTTCAAGGTTCTTTAACTCTTACAACAGTAGAACAGAACATAACCAAGCTGTGTAGACAAAAAATGTTTGTCTTCATCAGCAAACAGTAACTCCCTTCAGCTCTTCATTTAAACCAGCAAGATTATCTCCCTTCAGTACTTTGAAAATAGCTCTGTGTGTATTGCTGGTTTTCTCTGTCCTATGCAGATGTGGAGTTATGGGAATGGGACATAGAGAATGTAGATTTAACTAATTACTATACAGGTTTTATCAAAACAGGCCATGTCTTATGGGTGTGAGATCTGAAATGCAACAAATTTTGCATATGGGGGAAAGGATGTTAAAAACTTTAAGAATTTCCTTAGAAAAAATATTTATAAGCAGTTTTCATGAAAAGGCTTTAAATGCTTCTACAAACCATAACTTGTGTAAAGGGAAAGAAACGTGTAATAGCAAAGTACAGTACATATCAAAACTGTTCTTTCCCTTGGCATGTTTGATAAGTCTTAAAAATAACTCATGCTAAATTGACTCAAGCTATACGTTGTACAATCTGAGACATGAGGAGAGAATGGATAGGATTGAGGAGCACTTAGCAGAACATTAATCAGATAGGCCTCATTTTTTTTGGTATAACTAATTCTTGCTCCTTTGACATCACTAGTCTGCATCACTTAAAATTCTGATCTGGCTAAGATGGTTTGGTCTGTGAATAATAGTTGATGTTGGTGTCAATATACTGAGTGTTCTGTATTTCTTAGGAATTGGAATAAATCCTGTCTCTTAGTCATGTTTTTAGAACTCGACAAGTGATAGCTGCAGTTTAGGAAACTTTTTAAAGAGTAGAAGAAAATGAAAGTATCCATTGAAAAACAAATAAACAAACCCCTACTGTTGAAATGAATTAGAATGATTCTTAAGTAACCAGTGTTAGGTCAGTAACCCATTATAAGTCTTTATGTTTTCAGATTATCATATATCCGTAGATGTTTCTCACAGTGTGATGTCCTTGATCACGCTTCCAGTTTTTTTCTTTTGAAACTTGTTGGCAAATCCCTATTTCTGAAACAGCAAACAGTGCTGTAAAAAGATTAGATTATGAATACTTAAGAGTGTTTTTGGAAGCAAATACAGGCTGTTGGTCTCCCTGAGTGATTTTGTTGTTGACTGTCTGGCTGAGGTGGGTATGTGATTACAGTCACAGTAAATTTCACATTCAAAAGCAAATGAGCACTGGTTTTAGTTCCCTTGTTCCTTATTTGCCCTATTGAAACAGATACTCCTGTACCTAGTGCTGTGTAGTACAATGATGTGAATTCATCAAAACATGCATTAAGGGGCAACACTACACAAGGGTAAGGATATAAATATATTTTACAATTCTTAGCTTCCTAGCATAAGAATAGTTCATGAGTGAATGTAAATTTACAGTAGGTGCTTATCAAATGTGAAAATGCTTGCAAATCAGAAACAAACTTTGGGAATATAAACATATTTCAATGATAGTTCATGCAAAGAATATGTTTGATAGTAAGAAATAATGTTCTCTTTTAGTTTCTACATGAAGCAGGTTGACACATTATTGTGTATGGAGAATTATAACACTTCTGAGTCAGAACACTGCACACAAGCTTTAATCCTTTAATCAGAATGCTTATTATTAGGGAACATGTAATGGCATAAAATATTATTATTTATTTATAAAGCAAGAAAAGAGCATTATCAAGCATAAAGGGATAATAAAGAGGAAGTGCAGTTAAATCAGTTGATTTTACTTCTGTCTTCCATATAGAAGTGACATAGGTACTATCAGTCTTCTATATTTTTAAAAATACTTAATAGAAATATTGAAACATGCTAATTTGTTGCATGAAAAAAAAGTTATCTAACTTTTGAAAGTAAGTTTTGAATACCACTGTGACCAAGTGGTTTTTAAAATACTTGATAAAAATATTGAAATATGCTAATGGATTGCATAAAAGAAAGTTATCTGACTTCTGAAAGTAAGTTCTGAATACCACTGTGACTTGTACATGTGCCCCACGTACGTGTGAGTTGGAATATTTCAGTCCACTAGAGTAGAACCCTATAAAATCTTTTGGGTTTGACTGTAAGATGCACTTGTACAGACAGTAATTGGCCTGTTACAGAGATATTAATTAACATGTTAGAAATGTTTTCTTTATTAATGAGAAATTCACACATACTATTTAAATTAATTTGTATAGTTTAAAATTAATTTATTGTGGCCTTCGATGACCTCAAATCTACTAAGACAAAGCTGGAGTATTGTACTAACTGTTAAACCATTCATTAAACATTTTATGCAAATAGTGTTTGTTTATAAACAAATTAACTGCAAGGATTTTCAAAACAGGTGCTGTGTTGTGAATGCGTACTAAATGATGTGGTACTGAAAGAATTAATTAGACCTTCAGATGTAATTAGTTGCAATAATTTGCGTGATTAGCGGCTTGGTTAAGAAGTAAGACACACACATTGTAATGCATGGAAGAGTCACTGCAGTAGCTTTGTCTTTCATACGGTGAAGATGAGATTTCCTCATGTTTAGGAAATTTTTCAAAAAATTGCTGACATAGCTGGAGTTAATTGCCAAGTATCCTGTAGGGGGTAACGTGGTTTTTTTTTCCCTTGGCTTGGTGCAATGCATATGCATTGGAAGCAATACCATTTGTTTGTACCTCAATGAATTTTTAAAGCAGAAGGCTGTTAACCCTAGATCTTCAAGTCTCCAGAGGAAGAACTGATACTTAACATGTTCAGGGTTAAAAGATAGGCTGTGTAAGCCATATGAAACAGGTCCAGTGTTTCAAGATCAGTTCTAAATATTCATGTTATTTTTCCCCCCTTGCAACTATAGTTCTGATTTTTCTTCTAGTGTATCCAACAATGCAGTCAACCATTGGAAGTGCATGGAGAATGCCTTGGAAACTGGCATTAGTCAAAACCAATTAAAAAGAAAGTCATGATTACTGATACTTAATTTATGATGATCACATTCCTAGCTATAATAAATGTACAGTGCCTTTGTGACTTGCAAGAAAGCTTTTTCCTCTTGATAATGCCTCGATGCCCAGTGACAATGTTAGAGAGGGGGTTTGAAATGAATTAATATGGGGACTTGATCTTTGTTTTCCCTGCTTGAAAAAGGTGTATTGACAGTAAAGCACAACAGATTCACTTTAGTGGTCACTGGTGGAGCTTGCTGTTGCTTTGCTATTTGACAAAAAAGGCTGAAGATTTTGCACCTTGAGGCATCAAGAATGCACAAATATTGAAGTAATGCACACTTGGACAAAATTTCTTTTCTGGCAGAACCCTCTTAATAGTTAGAAACACACTTCTGGGGCCTGCATGTGTGTTCTGGAAGAACAGGTATGTTCTCTGTCAATCAAATTGTCAGGAAAAGCAAAGGTTTCTAGAAAAGTTAAGAGTACAGAAGGAAAAGAAAAAAAGTTTATTAAGTTGGTTATAAAATAAATAAGTGAAATTAGCAGGGTAGAACATATGAGGTGATGAGAGGCTTCTCAGAATAACAGACTTGCCTGTGGTGAGTGTTAGAAGCATTCCATAGAGGTGATGTTGAATGATCCAAGGAATTTGAATTTAAGCTTTTTTAATACAGGATTTTATTTGATAAGATTAAGCGATGGCAGTTTGTGAGATGAGATGTGGGGAAACTTTGTTTCATCTCAGATGGAAGTGGTTGCATTGCACCTTGTTTGCTTTATGAATCAATGTAATGATCCTGAGGTGTGAGGTAGAGTAGACCTTGTTTGGAAGCTAAGACTTGCTGCAGTTACCAAATTGCTTATGTTAAGTTCTTGCCATATGATTTCCAGTTTTTATGTAGCTGCAAATCTGACATAAGCAGCAAGACCCAGCAGGAGATCTCTGGTTAAATGATGACCACAATGATGCTGTATTTGGATTAGTGACTGACAAGTATTGGTGGTCACATATCTAAGAGAAACTAAAACCTGAGCTTTTTATTGCAAACTCAGTGTGGAACACAGTTCATCTTAGCATTGATGCAGACCATAAGTGCAGGACTTCTTGCTACTTCTTTTCTCTAACAAAATAGCTGTTTACACTTTTAATTTACACTCTTAACTTTTTTCTTTTAAAAGCATGGGAGGGAAATTGAATAAAATAAATATTAAAAATGACAAAAGAAGAACAAAAAGCATCATTAACTGCTGCACAGCTGCTGTGTGTCTGCTGTCACGGGGATTACCCTCAATTACTATGGATGAAGTTTGCTATCATTGGTTCTTTGGATGCCTCACAATTGGTTTATTTTTAAAGGAGTTCTTTCTATGTATGTTTTAATAGAATATGCAGCTGTTAAAGTTTCAATGAGTTAATTCACCGGTCTTAGACTTGAAGAGCCTGAAATCATTTGACAGAGCTAACATAGGGATCCACTTGAATGAATTTATTTTTTTCCTTTCTGGAGTCCGTTTAATTCAGTTCTTTTAAGTGTGATGTTTGCAAAGTAGTCTTCAAAATGGGCTCTTCTCTATTGTGTTTGAATTTGAACAAAATTAACATTTGTATGTCATCAGTAGCTGCAATGCATAGCTCAAGGCAATGAAGGATAGAAAGTCAAAGAATATGGGAAATTTGATTAAAATGAATGAGCAGTAGAAGGTCTTAAGGGTGGACATAGCTTACTTGTTGATTTATTTTGTATTGTTTCTTGAGGCAAAAGAAGCTAATTCCATGGGATGTTTGGAAAATAGCTTTTAAGTATGAAAATAAAAAGGTGTTTAAGTCAATAAAATTAGGTTATAGACAATGTAATCTGGAGACTTTCCTACTTCTGCATCTAAATCCTCATCCTACTTTGTAAAGGGGGCATAATGCTGAGAAGGTAAATGTTCTCTGTGAGAACCTTTCTCCAAAGAGTCTTCCCTGTACCTGTTATGATTTGGCCTCAGTTGGATATTTATTATGTTTTGCATAATTTTACTCACTAGGGCATGGATTGCTTGGTGGATAATTTCATTGTTTGCAAGAAGCCCCCGGTCTTGCATTTTGAGGCTTGGTTTTCCCTTTTGTCTCAGTATTCTGAACAGTCCCCATAGCAACTTTTATATTTTTGAGTCTCCCTGATGGATTGATTTTCCATGTTTCAAAAACTTTCTTGTCAACATTTTCTTTCCTTGATATATCAGAGCTGGAAATCTGAAACACTTTGCCTGTTATTTTAATGCAGAACTGTAGTTTTTTGCGAGAGAATTTTAAATAAAATTCATTTAAGGTGAAAATCTGAGGCAGAGGACCCATATTACTGGTACTAGTGAAAATCCAGTCCATATCTTAGTCAAATGAAAGATCCCCAAGTAATTTACCTACGAAAATAATTTTTGAATTAAAAAAGAAATGTTATCTGGTTTGTAACACCTTTATAAAATGGCTGGTGGTTTGCTTTTTTTTTTTTTTTTTCCCTTGAAGGAACAGAATAAGGGAACAATTAGAAACATTTGAATGTTTATTAGTGGATATTTACTTCTGATATGAATATTATTTCTTCTAACTCCCTTGTATTCTAAAAATAAAGGACATGGTGAATGCATGTGCTTAATGAACCTGGAAAATGTTTTTATGGATTCAGCTCTCCCGGACCCCCCCTCCCTAACCCCACAAAATAAGCAGCCCAAAGAATCCTAATGGATGTGTTTTTTTGCAAAAGTTATTTGAGTAAATTTGAGAATTCTACTGTTTGTAATGAAGACAAAGTTATAACATTGCCCAGATGAGCCCTTCCCATTTCCATTTAATATTTAATGCCAAATAAAGATAGCTTAAAATGAAGAAAAGTTGATGCTAAACAAATAAAATTATTTTTAAAATATCCCCTCAAAACCATATGTGATATCTAATGCCAACAATATACAAATGAGCTGTTGAAGTTCTTACAGGAAGGATGATGATGAGAGTAGGATTTTACACTTCAAAGACAAGTTCAGCCTTGGAGTTGGGAAATGACTTCCTTATGTTGGTCTCCTGCTTTTGTATTTTTGTAGCATAAAGAGCTTCTTCCACTGAAGGCTCCTCTCCCATCATGGTGAATATTGTACCATTCCCTGATCAGCCCCCCGGGTTTGGAAAAGGCAAACAAATGTTATTCCAAGGAGATGTGTGAAATGCCCATTTATAAAGGGAGGAAGCTGAGTCAGAAGGCTGAACTGACTGGAGTAATTTCTTGTGTTCAGATTGAGAAGGTTGTACCACTGTTCTACATATAGCAGGTAGAACTTTCGTGTTGTGAAACTGCTTCACATTCATGTACTGGTTCAAAATGGGACAATTTCATAATCTGAAATGTATGTGATTCTGTGTAGCTGTTTCTTCTGCAATTTTTTTTTTTTTAATTTCTAAAGATCTAGGAGGACCCCACATGCCCAAATTCTCNCTAGGTATTTTTATATTTTTTAATTTATCTTTTTCTGATTCTGTCATGAAACCTGGAATTCAGGTTTCAGAAGCTTAATTCCTAAGTCCCGACTTCTTTTTCTGCTGATTGCTAAAATAGACAATTAATGTGTAACAGTTCTCCATTACCAAGAAATTAAATTTTTGAAACTTAAGGTTTTTTCATTAAATCAAGTTGGTGACATTTCAGCTCTTTGAAAATCCATAAATTTCCAGATACACTTTTGTTTGACCAGAGTCCTTATAAGTGATCACTCTAAAAACAACCCTCACAACCTGGGCTTCTTTTTATACCTCCAAATTGTTACCATGAGAAGAGAAAATTACTAAACCATGTTTCTTCAACAGGAAAGCAGATTCTCCAGTATAGTTCTCCAGTATATATTCTGCATTTGTCCATTTTTGGTTATGTCAGAAATACCAGTAACACACACACAGAAGGGACTTCAATATTTTACTGGCAGACTTGAATGTAAAACTATCAGACCAATATAGCATTGACCTCTCCCATTCAGATATTAATGTTTAGAAAGTGATGGCCTTTGTGTGTTAGGCAGTTTGTAAGGCAAGTGGGATGATTCACAATCTAATTTTATGAGTTATAGTCCTCAAATTTGTAATTCTGGTTACAGCTAAATTATTTTGCAGTGAATTTTTCCATTAAAAATACTTAGCCTTGAGATGAAACTACTGTACAAATCACTTTGTGATACTGCTGTTCTTCATATGCCTGTACATGTGACAACTGTTGAAATCCCTGTCTTGTTCCTCTGAATTGTCATTTTATTGCACATTTGTTGCTTTATTGGAGTTTTCCGTGAGCATAGGATTTTATGCTCAGAAACCATCTGTAAACAATCCTGTAATTTTTAAACATACAAGGAAAGCTGCAGTCATATTTTTTCCAATGATCCTAAAGGCCTGACTCTACGTTGAGAGCCCCAGCCTGTTCTTCCTTTCCTTTTCTAAATGCCCTGAAAGCAGCAACTTCAACAAGCATGTCAGACAACTATTGGCAGCAAACTACCAGCAGGTCATTGGTATTTTAAATTTTATTTTGCTTTTAGTGAGATTCAGAATTGAAAATCTTCAAGTTTAGTGGCTACTCAGTGTGTATTGTCCCCATTTGCTGTATGGCTGAAGTATCAAGAAGTTTTAGGGAAACATGCTTGGATTAGTCAAGGTGTAATCATCAGCTGAACAATGTTCTTGTGAGTAAGAATGGCAGGTTTTAGTTGGTCCAAATAAGGTTAAGTTTTAGATGGATTCTGTGAAATTAAAGTCTTGACATCCCTATGAAGGCAAAGCTTCCCTGCCAGCTGGAGCCTGGGTAGGGAAGCCAAGCAGAGGATCACTTTGTGCCTTTGTCCATTTTATTTTTTCCTCAAATACATGCAACAAATTGAAACACTGCAGCTTTTTGCAGTAGCTGGGGTTTTGTAGCCACTGAAGAGTTCATTTCACACAAGGCACACCTCTGTTTTTCAGTTTAGAAATATGGAAGATGGGAAAAACTGAGGTCAGCTCGTCTTTATTTATATGGGTGGAACTCCCAGCTAACCAGGAATGATGCAAAAATGGAGGTATTATCAACTTTTTACTCAAGAATAGTGCTAGGTGCTTATGAATAAAGCAGTACATATAATTGACTTCCCATTCTTGGCTGAATCTTTATTTTACCCAGAAACATATTTTGAGTATTTTACAATAATTTTTAACCACAAATGTGAAATTGCTTAGTTTATTTTCATTCTTTTTCTTAAACATCCCAAATGGAAGCAATTTCACAATTTCAGTTTAAATTAAACTGTATTTCTGTTTTGATCAATAAACAACCCCCTTCACCCCTAGGCAAATCAAAACAATTTGTAAAGTACCTGTCCATTATTCCTAATGCTTTCCATCAAATGTGGCAAAGAATGGGGCTTGTAAATACCAAGTGGAGATGTCTTTTTAGTGACTGAACTGAACCCAGGGGTGCCTGTAAGCTGCTGGTTCATGTTTCATGTGCATTGTGACTCTGCAGAACTTTTCCAGAGTTCAGAGCTTTTGTGTTTTAAATTAATCTGTGACAAATAAGACCATGTAAATGCAAACCTGTCTGTAGTAAACCATAAACCTGGTATAAAACAGTGGATAAAATGACTCTCAAGCAAAGGAAAAAAGACAGAGGAATATCATATTATTCAGGGGAAATTTGGGAGGCAAAATAGAAGCATGCTAATTGGAATTCAGCCAATCTACAGCTGAATAGTGTTTATTGTGAAAAATACATTGTCAACATCTGAATATTTATGATAGCAATACTAATGATTAAAAGAACCATGGAAATATTTAATGAGCCCAAGTCAGTGCAACCACAGTTTGTCTCACTGCAAGGTTGGCACTGTCAGCTGCAGCAACAGCATTGTTTTTTAACATTCTGAGCTGTTGGTTCAATGCAAACAAGGTAAAAACAATCTCTGGATACGGAAAAAATAGTGTTGGTGCAAAATGAAGATATGTCACCTTCATGCAAGGAGGTCCTGACCAGTTCTGACAGAGCAAGAAAACCAAGACTGAAGTATTAGAGCTAAAGAGTTTTTTCTTAATTGACTTGGATGTTTCTGCTCTGAATTTTGAGCAGATTTACTTCATCAAAGTGTATTTGGAAAAAACATTGCTAGACAGGAAAATTGCAGGCTTTTCCTACATGTGCCACACCAGACTTCCATTTCATTCTTCTTTTTAAACTTCTTTATATTCATAAATGAAATGCTCTATTTTAACAAATGAACATAAATTCAGGGTTGGCATGAGCTGTGGTTAGTCCCATTGACTTTGGTGAGATTACATAAGATTTCCATGGAGAGAACTGTGCCTGATATATTCATCACATCCTATTTCTCTGTTTAGTTCTTTACAGTGAAGCCACTCTCAAAGTATTGGGTACCTTTGTTCTAATAGTATTGTGCTGAAAATTAAAGTGCATGTTCCTCTGACAGACATTTTACATGCAAATAGTTTTGTATTGCTATAAATACTTTGTATCTTAGAGATGCAGTGTTTGCTATCATGGAGATCATAATTTTTGTGAGCTGAATTTGCTCCAGATGATAGAGAAATTATAGGCTAGGATATGTGATCAAACAGCAATATGGAAAGCTTAAATAGAATGCGCCCTAAGGACAAAGGCTGGTTAAGACTATGGGGGATAGAATAAATGGGAGTTTTAGCAAAGCTATCTCTGATTCCAACAGATAAATTATGCTCTGCCTTTTTTGTATCTCTTTGGGACTGTACTACATAAATTATGACCAAGTATAATTTAGGCTTTCAGCCTATATTTCTGAACATCCATCTTGTACATTTTAAGTACAAAATTACCATTTTGCAGAAATATGAAATTGAGACAAATTTTTTTCATCTGTGCATTTAACTTCTGCATACTTGATAGCAGCCAAAGGGTTGGAGAGGACCTTGTTACTATCCAGAGGCTGATGTTGGCTAGGTGACTGCATAACTGTGTTAAGATCTACATAAGCATGAATTTTGGGTGACAGAAAAGTGTAGAATTCGTTATTATTTCAGAATAGACTTTTACTGCAGCTTTAAGTAATAAGTAACATGCTTTTCCGAATAAAAAGTAATCCTTTGTAAGTCCAAATTCTTGTTATCAATTACATTTCAAAAGTTATATATAAAATTTCCTTTTGAAGTACAGTTGCAGTTGTGTGACCTAAGCTTTGGCACACCTGGGGACCATGGAGTGCAGACCTTCAGGGCACTTCTGAGGTCACAGTTTGCATGGGAAGGTCAATATGTGTGTAGGAATAAAGCAATCAATCCTCAGAGCCCTATTTTCTATCACTCATTCCAGCACTACATTCTGTAGCTTGAATTTCTGTGTAAAATCAGCTGGGAGAAATGAAATGTTTACTTCATTTCTCCCATTGCAGCATGCAATGTTGTAACACTAACTGGAACTCTGAAACCAGGAATAACTACATGGTGCATCCTGGTGAGGGTGTGTATGTGTCTTGCACAGGGATAGAATATACAAAAAAGAAGAAACTCCTCTTTTAAAGCAGGTTAACTTGCAAGAAATGTATATTTTTGACGATGAAGCACAATTGAAAACTGACCCAAGTTGACTTTAAACAACATGCTAATAGCTTGCAATGAAATTTTTAATCCAAGGAAATAGAGGACAGTCCCTTTTGTAACTTTTTCTGTATTTATTACAAGAAATATCCATCAGGTTTTCACAATCATGCACACAAGGACTACATTTGTCATTTGTACTTTGCAAAGGTTTGAAACCATAAGACTTGGTAGGTATGTGTAGCAAGGTGACTTTATTTGGCTGGGTTTTCCATATATCTGATGATCATAGCTCTGGGAATTCAACATTAGCTTTCATGAGGTGGGAAAAATGAATAGAGAAAATGTCTTTTGTAGAAATGAAATGAATAATAGTGTTGTAGAACCCCCCCCCTCCCCCCCCAAAACACAATAGGCCAGTTTTTCCTCAGTTACAGATTTCCTATCCATTAACCTGCTGCTGCTCATATGTACAGTGTTGGGCCATTGCAATGTTTACCTTTTTCTTTAATTGATATTCCATTTAAATCCACTGCCATTCACTGGACTGCTGCCTTTCCCTGCTTTCTTCAGTAAGCAGAGGCAAAACTGAAACTCAAGCAGTAATGCTAATTGCTAATAAAGATTTTAATGGCAATCACTTTAACTGATAGTAGAGATTAGTCCACTATCACAGACACCATCAGAGGCAGCACCAATAGCTCCTCACCTTACCTTCTGTAAGGAAAAAAAGGTGTTTCTGTTGTCTTTGTGAAATGGTGGAATGTTTAGGTTTGAATAGTGTGAGAATGTTGTAAATACAATCAATGTATCACAGTTTTTACCTGTTTTTCATTATAAAAAGTAACTTGGATAGAGAAATAACAGAAGGTAAGATTTCAATAGTGCTGTCCTTTGTTTAACCTTTTTCAACACCTTCTATAGTAAAAATGGAACATAAAAATTGAGCTGTTTCCCTGGTTCCTTCATTGAAATTTTTAAAAAATACAGTCTTTATTACTTTTTTCACTGAAAAGTGAATGAAATTAGAAAAGGAAATTGTTTCCCTCTAGGACCACTGTCACCTTGCTGTTGCATGATTGTATTTTATGGGACAGCACTAAACATTTATCTCTTAACTGTACATTACATCTTCAGTTGTTACATTTTACTTTGGTTAGTCTGTCTCCTGAAGTTCTTTTGGTCAAAGACCCAATTGCTTAAGGATATTACTGTTGACATTACACTATAATCTTAGTTTTTTTCAGGAGGTAATCTCATCTCTTCCTTCACTAGTCAAGATTCTTCCCAAAATAATGTAACATCTACAGACCTTGTCATTGATTTTTGCAAATTATGACTGGGAAGATGATCTTATGTCAGAGGTCAGACTGTTCCAATGTGTGGTAGAAGAGGATGAAATGAATTCTGTTAAATATTACAAGCTCCTTTTGTCATTAATTATACTGTGTATTTTAATTTTTTGGTCATGAGCTTTTGAAACCAACGTCTGAATGCAGAAGGTCATCTGAGTTAGCTACAATAGGGTTAAATTCTATTTGAGTTTTTACAGAATGATTTCAAGTCCAGAGAGCCTTCAAATCAGCATGTGTAACATTTATCTGCCTAAAATTAAAAGGAAATGAAAGAGATTTATTAGGGCTTGTTTCTTGAAGATGGTTCTCCATTTTTGGATTGGTTGAATGATTGAGGATAAAAGGCTTTCATAACGATGTTGCAGTGTACAAATGAGCTCTCAGCAGAAGTGCTGTCCTAAATGCTGCTGACTGAAGGATAAAAGTACTAAGAAGGGAGGATGGCCTCTCTGCAGTTAAAGTTGCAACTAGAATCCTCTTCTGAAATTCAAATTTAACTGGAGGGTTTAAGGCTTGGGTAATTGTCTGTATGTGAAATATGACTCCTTTGGACTGAAGTTTAAGGAAGAAAATTTTAAAAAATGGTCAAATTAATTTTGAGGTACCAACAGGATGATCATCAGTAAAACAGGTGATGTGGCAGCAATGCTGCAGTTTTTGGACTGAAGGCATCTGGAAAGTATAGAGTTGTTTTTAGAGAATGTGGGGAAAAAACCAAACAGTGTAAGTGAAGCTAGGGAGAAGTACATGCATCTTTACCTTGAAAACCTTGTTTGCTTTAGACATTTTAGACATTCTGATGGATTATAAATCCTTTCTTAAGATGTGAAGGAGAAATTCAGCATACAAAAAATCAGCAATACAAAAGTATATTGGGAACCTGAACATCATAAATTTCACTCTCCTCACATAAATATGGATTTTTTTTTTGCAAGTAATAAGAAAAATATGTGCTTCATAATAATTCCAGCCTAAAAAGAACTTCAATTTTGTCATTGCCTGTTATTCTTTAAGGGCTTCTTGATAAAAAGACACACTATAAAATATATTGATATCAGTTTCCTAGGTAAGAGGTCAAATTTTCATGTAATTTTATCAGAATGATCACATAATGATAGTGGAGATAGTTCTGTAATTTCTCCTGAACCATAGATAAGTGTTATAATTTCTGTTTCCTGAGATAGAACTCCTTTTCCCAAATTCTACTTTTTGTAGCCAAATCAGCTGTTTAACTGCAATGTGAAATTTTCAGACACTAGAGTGAAGGTACCAAAAATGATGAAAAAATGAAATAGATTTGACTGTGTACTATATGCCTTTCCCTTTTTGACAAAAACATCCCCCATTAGAGTTTGCTGCTGCAGCCCTTGTTTGGTTCTGGTGAGGGTTGGGAGAGGTGCTGCTGTGGGATCCTAAGGCACATCAGGTTTGGGGGCAGGCTCAGTTCTGAGCAGGACATGGTCTTGCTGGTGCATGACCTATAAAGGGCTGCTGCATTTGGTGTGCAAATTGGAAAATCCAGGTGCCAGCTAATTTCAAGAGCTGGGAAGAATGTAAAAGTGGGTTAAAGGTTCTGTCTCAATTGCTGTGTTACAGAGGTCTGGAATTAGGGCCAGTGTATGATGATGTTTGTCATAAATTCCTTGGCTTTACTGACCTAGTTTTTTTTCTAATAATTTTATAATATATTGTGGCTAATATTGAGAGAGTATATTCTGAGATACATATAAAGAGAGATGTTAAAGCAATCATTTTTTTTCCCTTTTGAATTTTCAGTGAAATCATGAATGTGTGGGCTATTTGCATTAATTAGCATTGTTCTAAGTTCTGGGGCTAGTATTTATGTGTGGCATTTTTGTGAATTGTTTTTGATATTCACAAGTCAGTAATTAATTTGTGTGATTTGTCACTCTTCCCAGTTTGCATTCTGACTGAAAGTTATAGCATTTATTAATATGTGCACCCCTGAATGTCTTCCTGAGGGTTGGTCCTTTCTCAATGTAGGCAATCTAAGGAAGATGTATATGAAAAAAAAAGATGTCTAAGGAATATTATAAATTCTAGAAACATTCAGGTTTAATTTTCTTCCAAAACATTCTAATTTTCTCCTAGTGACTAATTTAAATATATGATTATGATTCTAGCAGTTACCTCCAAGTAAGTGCAGATGCAAAGATTCAAAGTCAAAGCATGTAAAAGAATAGTTAAGTTGTATCCTGAATGCCGATGTGACCTTTACTTGATGGTTAAAATGGTGACATCCTTATGGCTGAACACGATTTTTAAAAATAGAATTATAAACTTAAACTGTAATAGTATTTAAGTTCTTAAATTGCTTTAAAAAGGTAAACTGGACTTATTATTTTTTGATTTTTATTAATAAAAAAAGTATAATGTCAGTCAGCTAATATAGGTCATGGTACTGATGATAATTTCTGTGTAGCTGGGCCTGATCTATAGATGCAGTCTACACCTCTGAGTTTGTATTTGGGGATGAAACTCATGTGTAACAGCACTGCTTTGTTTCAAAAGATACTAATCAAAAGGATTTTGTTCTTGTAAATATGCAGCATAATTCTCAAATCCTTTTTTGTTTTTGCAACACCATCTTCAGTTATGTCTTTTCCTCCCATTGTTCAGTTATTATTGTTACTGTCATATTGATGTCACTTAATGATCTGTGCTGTGTGATATGGCATGGCAGTAACACACACTGTGTTCAGCAGGGTTTTCCTGTGGGATTTACAGTGTGTTTGGCAAAAAGTAGGCATATTACACAATGAAAGATCAAAACTTTTACTGTTAAAAAGGTGGATTACTTATTTAGAAAGACTTAATGTGGAAATGCTGAAAAAACCCCAAGCCAGTGTGTCATGAGTGGCACCCACCTGGGATTTCTGAAGGAGAAGAGCTTTGTAAAGAGCACAGATGAGAAGCTCCAGTTCACGAGCAGGGTTAACATCTGAGTGCTGCTCCACTGAGAAACAGGAGCTTTTGGAGTATCAGGTCCAAACCATGATTTTGTGTGATGCTGCGCAAGCTTCTGGGGCTGCTTTTACATCCCTGGAAGAGATCAGAGAGCCCCATGTGTTTTATTGGTTATTCATTGGGATAGTAATTTATTGATCTTAAAATGATGAGCTTGATCTGGTCATCAGATTGATGATTTGCATGTGTATAGATGTGTAGAGAACTTCCTGGCTTTACTCGGGAGGAACACAGAATTTTTGAATAGTCTGTCTAGCTTTGCAGAGAAATATGTTCATGCTGTTTACTGAAGTTTGCTTTTGCCTGGTTTCTGCTAGTGGAACAGGGGAAAGTTTGCCCAGAAAACACTGATAACAAGTGCTGAATCAGAATTAAAAAAACTCCTTAAAAATGTGACTCTTCTGAAAATGCTCAGGAGCACAGTTTGATCTGATGAGAATCTCAGCAATTTACTCATCTGTGCATGCTTTAAGTAAAGCTGAAAACTTAAGTAGCTCTAATAGTGTATTGTGTGCCATAAAATTGCTCTAGGCCTATTAAGTGGCAGCGCTAAAAAATGCAAGTACTAAAATGGGGGAACTCAAATTGGAGCCTAATAAAATATCACCCCGTGTTTGTTCCTTGTATAGAACAATGACCTCTCATAAGCCATTGCTTTCTTACTTTTCTAAGGGTTACTCTGTTGCCTTGATTCCTTCCCTGATTATCTTGAAGCCTGTCAAGTTGGAAAGCTCTCCCCTCCCTTGCTCTTTCTTCCTAATAGACATGAAACAGTCCAGTCAATAATATTTTACTTGTCTTCCCACTGCGTGTCTCTTCCTCTGATCAGTTTAGGCGGGTTTGACTGCAAAGAGTCAGAAGGGAGGTTAAGATCTGAAAGTTCAGCCAAATGTTATCAGCCACAGAGATGTTGCTAAGGGAAAGGCCTTACAGCCCCTAAGACCGGAGCCAATAATAGCTGCACATAACTGATAACATCAACAGCTGTCAAAGATCCAGGCATTTGTGGTTCGTCTGTAAACTCAAACACCTGTATTCAGTCAAGCTTTGATTGTTATCCCCTCTTTTCCTGTCATTTTGATTCGTTCCTTGAAGGTGCTGCCAGGATATTCTAAGCTGCTAGTTGATTTATAAAGTGAAAGAGCCCTTCGAAAGTTTGGCACAGTTTGAAAAATCGACTGAGGCTCTCATTCATAGGGTGACAAGTTACTTTGACATTGATATTGACAGCATTCTTTTAATTAAGTTTTAGACGACGTAAGGCCGGGTTCAGATCCTTGAAAGCACGGGTTAAAAGTAGGATAACAGCTTCAGCATGTGTCACTTAGGAGAACATTATGTACTTTAAGACGGTTTCTTTTGTGATGAATTAGATCAAAGTGACTAATAAACATTCTCCATGAAAGCTCTTCAGAACACAGTATATACATGTTTGAGATATTTAAAAGATAGAGTTTCAAGGACCAGGCTGTAAACTAACCTAAAATAACTTAAATGGACAGCTGATACTGTTGTCTCACTATTATAAATTAATATACAGCACAGAAAAAAAGGAGAATTTTTATGTTTAAGGGGAAGGTCATGGTAAATGATGCAAGGGTGTTTCTCCTTTACTGATCTTGTAGGGAACTGTGCAGAAATGTGTATACTGCAAGCTGACAGAATGCACAGTATTGAATAGCTGGACTAAAATGGTGGGATTAGATATATAAATTATATATATATATTTTTAATGAACTCAAACTCCTGCAGTTCTATTGGCTTCCTCTGGCCTGTGCCTTGTGATAAACTGAGTGTGCCTACAATCAAGAGCAATGGAGTTTGGTGATTTGGTTGTGTTCCCAAACTCTCTTTTTTGTCAATTCTTAAATAGAACAAGTTTCTTTCTTACTTGTCTTCATTATTTGTGACGTTATTGCAAAGAAGTGATGGAGACTGGGAAAAACATAATTTAAAAATAATTAATTGTACTTCTGGTCTATATTGAATTTTTCAGGAAAAAACATTTCCAGAGTGCTAGGTGCCTTTAGAACTGAAAAGTTTCCTTTTTAAAGGGATTGTGGTGATGAAAAGCATATAAATGTTACCAAAATCAAAATAATGGGAGAGATTGCATGGCTGTTTTTGTGTCATTAACATAACTGCTTTTTGTCTACAGTTTGAGGATCAAACTGAGTCCAGAACATTAAATGAACTTGTTTGTGGGGCTCAGCATGGAGTTAAGAAACTTCTCTGAGTTAACAATCATAACTGAAATCATGCAGTTACAAATTGCAAACTGAATTTTGTCAATTATTTCTAAATAGAACAACAAAGAAACTATAAGAGAGCAACCTAATTCTTAATATATATATATTTTTTCTGAGATTCATTGTTATTCCTTAATTGGTGCCTCTTTTACCTCTGGAGTTGCAGGAATGTAGATGAAAACATGGGCTGAAATGTTGGCGACCTCAAAGTCAGTTATTCCATGGCAGGCTTAGAATTAAATGTCTGCCTTTTTGTTCTGGTGAGATAATATCAGTTAGGAGCTAAAATTTTCTTAAATTCTGAAATTTAATGGTGTGCAAGGCCAGCTTTATGGTGAATGCATTATGGTGATGCTCCTGAAGGATTCTACAGTTGGGTGAATAAAAAAGCTTAGATTTTTTTGTGTGTGAAAGCATGAAGAAGTGTGAACTGGGGAATGGAAAGAAAAGGATAAAAAAATTGAGAGCTTTTAGTAAATCAGATCTTGATACTTACCACCATTCTAGCCTGGGAAGCCAAACTCAGTGAGAATGATTTAATGGTGTGGCACAGTCACCTTTCTATGGTGTGGAGCAGTCCTGCTCACGTGGAATTGCTGCACAGCTCTTTCCTCCTTCTGCTGTTTCCTTTCCTTTCCAGCTGGTTCCCCTTCTGGCTCCAGAGGAACAGTTTAGAGGCAACCCCAGTTGCTGATGCAACTTCTGACTGCATCAAGAAGTTGCAGTACTGGAGGATTATGTGGGAAAAAAAAAATTCTTATTTTCTTTAATTTTTTCCCCTCTACACTTCCCTTATCACAAAAATAAAGTACATTATGCTTCCTGAAAGAAAGGGACCATGGAAAAAATGGAAAAAAATTCTGCAACTCATTCTTTAAAAAATACATTTCAGGAGAAAATGTGTCAGGAAGTTTGAGGATACGCACAAAACTGTACTGTTTTGTAACATGGATACAATAAAAAGAAAGTAAAGAATAATTCCAGTGTAGTTTAGCAGATGTATCCCACCTGTTTACATTTATCTTTATGGAAAGATAAGGCCAGAACTGGGGGCTTGCACACTGTCACTGGCTCCTGTTGTACTGCAGCTGCCTGTTAGCTTACCATACATATGGAAAGTACCCATCAAGGTAAATCTAGAAATATTATCTCAACTCCTTATTTGTACTGTTGTTGGTGTTGTGGTTGTTTTTATTTTTTTTAATCCATAGTTAATAATGTTGAGTGGGATCTCAAATATATTCCCTGATTTTCTTGAAATAACTGCCTTTGTTTGTTTCTATTTGTTAGAAAAAAAGGATCTAGAAAAAAATAATCTAAAAATGTGGATCAAAGTGGTCTATAATTATTATATACTATAATTATAGTAATTTTATTGGCTTTGGGTGCAGCAACAGGTCAGGCAGTGCTTTAGGAGTGTGAACTCTGACTTTAGGGAAGCTTTTTGTTTTTGGACTTAGTCACATTCCCTAGGAGTTGGGGTCTTTGATATGGGAAAGACAACAGAAATATTACTGCAGTAGTATATCCTTCAACCTTTGCAGCATGGGAATGTGTTCATAATACTTTTGTCATCTTTTCCATAAAAGAATTAGTGTGACATCCCAGTAGCATAGAATAGTATCCTCAATTAAAGCCTATATATCTTTGGGAATATATAATGTGCAGATTCTTTCCAAACATACTGAAGCCATCAGCTGTGTGTCTAATTTTCTGAAATTGTACTTAGATTCCTAGACGCTTCTTTTGCAAAAAATGTGAAGAGTTTTCCAGGGTGCCTTTCCCCTGCAGATTTTTAAAACGTTTACTTGTATCTTAATTTTGGTGTGTACTGGGACACATTTGAAGTGACCAAGTGGCTGTATGAAGAACAAGAAGACAAATTTGATATGCAGTTAAAATAATGAAAAAAAAATGGAATTAAGATGAATCAAACTAGGGAATATGAACTAAGGTACAGCAACACCCTGGGTTTTTTTGATGATAATACATTAGCTTTGTCTATCTGTACTCTGTTGTGAGGATTAGGTTATATGGCTTTTTAAATATTTATTTTCACTTTAAAGTACTTGGTGAAATATGGATGCACTGAAATGATGCAAAAATAATTCCAAATTATTATATTTTCCTGTTTTATTTCACATAAGTATTCTAATTATCCTCTTGCCTATGCAGAAATGGTCAAAGACCAGTTTGAATCTTCCTTTGAAGCCATTTGACTATCAACTTCCTTTTTTAAGCTTGGAAAGCTCAACCCTCAACCTTTCTATTCACCCATACATCTGTATTGTGCACTTGAAAAGGAGAGATTGAAAGATGGTGATGAAACTTGCAGCAAAACACCCAGGAGCCAGGGTGGATGACAGGATTCTTCACGTGACACCACGTCCCTAAGTTAAGGCAGCTCATTTGGACACCTATTTATTTAGCTGCTTATTTGGTTAGATCACTAGTTATTTAATTATAATTGAAGCTTTTCAAAACAAAGCATTTTGGGAGAATGGCAGGTCTGTGGCATGAGGATGAGTTTCCAGCATTAATCTTACACATATGTGTTCTATACACCAGAGACCTAAAATATTACTGTGTCTCTTCAATGGAACACATTAACTATTTTTACTGGTATTCCACTGAAGTGGGTGTTCAGATCCTACCATCTCCCTTGTGTGAAAATATTCTTACATTTGTACATTGCAGCAGCTGGGCTGGTGCATTGACACAGATATTTGATATTCATTTTTAATACATGGAATTTTTAATGTCCTATTTCCCATATATGATAAGTGACAGAGGAAACTAAAGCATTTCAGTGGCCATAAGATGGATTTTTGGTAGGGCAAAGGTTAAATTTCATGGCTTCCTGCCTACCAGTATCTATTCCTTTAAAATGATGATTTATTTGTAAAATGTTTTCCATCTTTTTATATCCATATACCAGTTGAAGTGAAGTATGTGTGCACACTATTAACTTCTTATAGGGCACATATAAAATTCCAGGTAAGTGGGAATCATGTGACTGGCAAGGGGATGAAAGTTCTCTGCACCATTCTGCTTCAAAATAGAATTATTGTGCCACCTAATTTGTTGTTTTTCCTATTTCTTACAGAGAAAAAGAAAATTGCGTGACAAAGGTTAATATAACAATCTTCTCTTATTACAATGATTTATGTATGCTGAGCATTAACAGCAGAATGTCATCCAGCTCTCCTTTAATTTGCAGACATCTGGATTTTTCTTTGTTGGGATCACAGTGGTAGATGACAAAGCTGCACTCTTGAGAAATAGGAGAGAACACTGTCATTCAGAGCTTGTTATACCACAAACACTGAACTCTTAACAGTTATCTCTGGCAAGTCAGTGGACTTCAAAAATAGAGCTCTGTTTTTATCCAAATGATCCTCACTAATGAAATACATGGGGAAGAATATTATATTCGTCTTAAAATTATTCTGATCCTATAATATGTCAAATGACTGTAGATAGTGGTTCAAACAACCTAGATGTGAATTTTCTTGTAATTTTAATTCAGAGGTGTCAATGCTGCAATTTGCAATGATTATGGTTTAAAGCAGCCAGTTTTGTTTCTTTCTGTAATGTGAGATATAATTTATGTTTTAGAAAGGTTTGAAAAGTGAAGGGCAGGGTAGTTTGATTAAGGTAAAATGCATTTTGACATGTTTGAATCAATTGTAATGAGAATTTTTCATTTTACTGGTGTTTTAACCCAGAATGATCTTGATGCTGAGCAAAAGTATGGCTTGTAAAAAACAATATTTCATTACACTGGGTTTCACTGCTCCCTCTGTAGATCAGCCACCTCTGACATGAAATGCAGATTTCAAACATTACACTTCAATGGAAAATGATCATTTGGCAAAAAGAATATTCTTATCTCAGCAGCAAGATGAGAATTTTGGTTTACATTAAATAAATATATGAGCTAAAATTTAAGTACAGTATAAATGCTTACAGTAGCCTCAAAATGTTTCTTAGCATTTTTAGCACCTTCATTCATCAGTTATTCTTGTATCAACCACTGGGTTTGCTGTCTTTTCCTCAGGCTCATTTATGATATTTGATAAGATAATAGTTTTTAAGTTGAAGAAGATCCTGTTCTTGAAGAACAGTCCACATTAATAATTCTGGTAACAGGTAAAGTATGGAAGGAAGAAATTATGATTCATATGTACATGATTCAGAAAATTAATTCTTCCATTTGCTCTCAGATGAGACAGTCTTATTTTTAGGTTGATTTTGTTGAGCATTTTCTATTATTTATTTTAAATATTTTGTGGCTATGTTTAAAATTTCTCTGCTTTGCAATGTGTAAAAAAGATCTGATGCAGGAGAAAGTTCAGCAACTCCAAAGGCATCCTTTTCAAATTCGACTCAGAGTTGAATCCCTTTTTGTGGGAATAAGTTTGGCTTTCAGAATGTTTTAGCCAGTATTTACCACCCAGGTAGTTTGGAATTCATGGTTCAATTCCTGTAGAAGACAGTGGTAATGACTATGCCAAAATCTTTTCAGCAAAACTCTTCCCAGTGTCATCACAAAGACTTTTAACAGAAGGGAGAAAACGAAATTCTCAAAATGCAGTTTACGACCCTTCTGGAAGTGGAAAATGGATGTTGCCTGCCCGTGTCTGCACACTTTGTTCCCAATTTCTCTTTACCTTCTGATTAGTTCTAGAAAGTTCCTGACTTTCTGGGATCTGCTTTAGCTTCGTATTACAGGTAGTGGGACATTGGTCTTCTTACTGAACAATGTTTCTTGGAGTAACATTTCTATTTTTTGATGAAGTTCAGTGGTTTAATATGATTGCACAACACTTCTCTGCTCAGATTAAAATGTATCTGAAAAACTCTTGAAGTCAAGACTGACATTAAGTTAAAATAATAGTGATGAAGACGGTGAGAAGCAGAGATATTTTTTTCTTCTAATTATTTTTCTGTGATGTCTCTCTATGCCTGTGAGAAAAAAAATCTCAACTTTTTTTCATAACAAAGGTAGTAATCAGGAACATATTTTATAGCATAACTGAAAAGGTAAATTGGGGTGTAAGAAAAGACTGTTCTTCTCTTTGTAATAAAACCATTGTTTTAGGACATATGTTTCATATGTAGCTAATCTGTGCAGTTGGCTACTGTTTGTTATTTAGCACTCACTGTGTGCTTCCTAAGCATACAGCTGTATTAATCAAATCAACATTATTTTGCTCCCATACAAAACTTACTCTTTTCATCTATAGACTGCTTAGGAAGAGGAAAAGAAAACAAACTCACCTGGTATTGCAAATGAAGACAGATAATTTAACACCAAAATTAGCTTAAGAAAATGCAGCACTGTGATGTTCTGTATGAAATAACTACTTTTGGGAAAAAAAAGGAAAAAACCTAACTAAAGAAACACCTTCCCTCTGTGAAATACTTGATGTGATGGATTTTTAAATGATCAGGAACACCTGATAGAGCAAAACACTATGCACTTATCCTTGTTTTTTAAACTTTTCCTTGGGAAAGTTACCTGGAAATCTTACCTGTGCTTCTCTGCTGAATGTTCTATGAGCATTTGAACCCAGCACGGGCACTGGCTGATGCCTATATAATATTGTTGAAAATCTTTTAGTTCAGTAATTGTCAAACAGCACTTGTTTTACTTTACTTTCTCTGTTTACTTGTAGCCCATTGCTGTTATGTGAAAAAAAAATTCTAAGCTTTTTTTTCCTATTAGACAGTGAAAAAGAAATTACTTCTGTCTGTCTTTAAGAAAACCATTATACTACTAATCTTAGGACTAAATGGAAATAAGAAATTAGAGAAGTTGCATCTGGTTTCATTCAAGAGAAGACTTTTGTTGCATAAATAAATCTGGATGATGTTGCAACTTCTTTCTTCCTCATCATCAAGTATGAAGTTCACTTGCTGTGCCTGTCAATTCACTCCAGGGAAATTTTACTGGCTGACAACAGCCTCATTTCAGAAAAAAGTAGACAAGTCTGAACTCTCTCTGTTTGGGAAATGTGAAATTAAAAAAAAAAAAAAATTAAATAACTCCTGACTTAACCCCCTACCATTCTCCCTATGACCCTTCTTCCCCCTTGTCATAGTAAAATAAAGCCCTTTCCAGCCTAACGTCATGTTACAGCATTAGTGTGATTCCTTTAGTAATTAATAGAATTTAGGCCCCAGCGTAGTCAGTTTTGATTAAGCAAACATTAAATTAATTCAATCTGCACACACTTAACTCTGTTAGGACTATTGAGGGGAGAGAGCATTTGGATGGACGGCAGGACGCATCTTCATCGGATTGCTCGCCACCTCCGAGTAGTTAGCGCTGGGATCAATACAGCTCCTCCAGCTATAATAAAATGGCTTCGACAAGCTCATCTGAGGCTGAGAACACAGTATACACATTGATTTCCTGGCCTGATGTAACCCATTTACCTATTCAGCTAGTCCGTTAAGGAAGGTGTAAGGCTACAAAGGCCCAAGGGAGCAATGATGCCTGTAAGTAGGTTAGCAAATACTTGGAAATGTCTTAATTTGTTTTACAGTTACTACTTCAGGGAGATGAATTTTCTTGTTTTTCTTTTTAAAGGAAAACTTTACATGTAATTTTTTGTTATTTTGTAATGGTTTTTAAGTTGGGAGGTATAGAGTGCTCTTTGCCTAATTTCTGTCTTCATCAAGGTTCTCCCTGTTCTCAGGAGCTTGAATGTTTGTGGTCCCCAAGACTGTGCCTTCTGTCCCTTTCAGCTCTGAAACGTACACATTATAAAGAACATGCTAAGCCAAAACTTACCCTCTACTTTTTTATTCACTTGGTTTTCTTTCTTCAGTCTGACAGAGAAAAAGGCATAGAAAGGGATTTTCTTTATGTGGGTCCATGAATCAACATCACATTGTTCCAAGCCAGTTCTTGCACTTCTGGCTATATCTTTATTGCCACTTTCAGAGGTCCAAGCTGCAGAACTTGGAACTGGAAGGGTGATTCTAGTCCAGCTGTACTACCAGACTCTGATGAAATCTGCTTTACTCTGCCTGTGAGCCTCTGGCTACAGGAGAGGAGAAGCAACCAGGACTTGATGCTGGCTGCTGGTAAATACTGAATTTGAGTGCCCCAACCAAGTGGAGTGTCCTGTGAAAGCAGCCTGTTAAATGGCTTAGGGAACTGTCCAATTCTTCCCACTCTCTACTTTTATGCCATGTATGAAGATACCAGTATAATTTCCAGTAGTCTTTCTCACAGAATTTCAAATGCTGTACCATCTAGAAATGAATAACAAAGACTGATATTTGTGATACCATGTCCTAAAATACATGTCTAGATATGTGAAAAAGCTGGGTTCTTTCCATGTTTATTAATTTCATTGCTCCCAAACTAATTTTTTTGTTTCTGCTTCGTTACTGGCTTGTTTTATTCCTTCTGTGCTTCTGCACTGAGCGGGTGGATACTCAAACCATTCATGAGGAAAGATATATTGAAAAAGACAGAATGGTAAAGCAGCTGATAGGCAGTTATTAGATTCAGATAAACTGTAATCTTAAGTCATCTTATGAGCATGCTAATTACACAATGACACTACCTACATAGAGTGCCATTGCTTTGTTAACATGTTATGCAAGGTCCTTTATTAACACTGCAAGACAGGACTTCCTCTCATTAGATGGTTATGCAAAACTGTAATTATACTTGCCTGTGAAAAATGGTGAAGTTATGAAAGGCTTGCTTCTGGAGGGCTTTACTGCCCCCCCTTGCAGATTATAATCACTATTTCTGTGGAGTGAGGGTGACACGATTTAAAGTAAGAAATTTGTTTCCATCTCAGGTTTAGAATTCAGTAATCTCTTTATCTTTCTGCTAAGAAAACTATCATCTGTGTGATTGTAGCATTAAAATAATAAGATTTCTGTGGTAGAGCGGCATCTGTAATTTTGAAGAGAAATTTGGGTGCTGTCACTGCGGAGAAAGTTAGCAGTGAATGACTCAATTTTAAAATTTCTTTATAATAGAAACAAAATATTTTGGATGTGATAATGACTACTGATTTCAAATAATGCTTTTTTAGGACTGAAAGGCACTTTTTGGCTACTGAATGAACCATTGCCTATTTAGGTTTGTAAAACTATGATATGACCCTCCTGTGAAAATCCTCTATTGTGCAAGAAACATCCCCTGCTCTTCAGCAGTAAGGCCATAGTCACCTCTCAAAAGCAGCAGAACTGTAGATAACCTTAAACAGACAAAAAGTGGGATTTCAGATCAGTTTTCACCCATAACACTATGGCCACAAAGCTTTAGCTCTGTCCTTTGAAAGACTTTTTTGGAGAGGAGTCCTTCATAAGTTGAACATTTATCCACACCTGGTTTTCCTGGGATCCATTCTAGAGACCAAGTGGTCAAAATGGCTTTTACAGTTTTGCAAGAGTGTGCTTAGATTTTATTTATTTATTTATTTACTTTTTATTGTCCCTGTTTTCTTTTTCAGGAAAAGCCTATGAAGCCTCTCTTCGAAGACCTATTTTCTGGAATTGTCATGCTAAAGGAGGATTTAATTAATGCTCTGTATGTGTATTTCCAGTGGAAGTGGTCACACTTGGGAAGGAACATTTTGTTTCTATTCCAGTAGTATCCTCAGTATTTTTAATAGATTTTTTTGTTCACATAAATTTTACACCTGCTATGAAAATTTTCCATGTCCTTAAAATCAAGCTATCCTAAATTTAGTTATAGATTAAGGTCTTAGGTTTATGCTATCAAGTTTCAAAATTTGGTTGCAGCATTTTGTTTGAACCATGCATGGGTTTTATACTAATTATGTAAATCAGAAGCACTACTGCTTCTACTTTTACTTTATTAATTATGAGATGAAATTATGGTAACTGGAGTTTGAAGGCAGCGCAGTCAGAAACTTTCAACATACTTGTAAGGCCAGTGAGCTGCACAATGAAGATGTTTTGAGAAAGGCAGAGGAATCCTTTGCTGTTGAAATTTAAAAAGTTTTGTCCATATTTTATATATCATTGCCTTCAGGTAGGCAGGTGACCCTGTGCTGTAGGTCAGTGTCAGGTCTGGAGGCCTCTGCCAGGATTATGGACAGTGTAGACATAATTTCAGGGTACAAGACAGGCTTAGTGGACAGTGAGCAGCTGATGCTCCTTTCTGATTATCCTAAAATGCAGAAGAAGTAAAATGAAATATAGCAGAAGAATATCCATTATATGAGATGTTAGAGAGAAGGCAATCAAGTGTGAAATGACAGCAGGAGAAGCCAAAAGAGAACAGGCAACTGATGAAGAGTTAGTGGTTCTGAGGAAATAATCTGGGCTGGGGCCTAAGAGCAGACTAGAAAATGCTACACCACTCAGAGCAAGTAGAAATGAACATTTCAGGAAAATGCAATTGTTGAGAGAGGAGAATATTGGTGCTGTTAATTTTGGAAGTGTAAATTGAGAGACTTTATGGGAGATGTTTGGTGGCCATCAGCAAAGCATGGAAGTGAAATCAAGAGTGTGATAATACTGAACATTTCCATAATGAAGCAGAAGAGTTGTAGAAGAATTTCTAGGATGTTCTCCTGGCAGCCTGGTGAAAATAATCTGAAAATAACAGAGAAGGTCTTACTTGAATTAATTTACCTGTATAAACTACACCACTGTTTAATAATAGAGCTCATGAAACTCACTCAGGCTCTCACTTCCTTTCATGCTTTTCCAATAAACATTTAGTTTACTGGCTTTAAACATCTAGGAGGATCATGTTTTTCACATAATAGGGACTAACATTCTCAATTGTCAGTGGCAAAAGGGCACACTTATTTCAAGTGAGTGCAAGGGCTGCCTGAGACAAAATGGAAACGACACAGAACACTGATACTGCTGTGGCCTCAAGCAAATACAGAAGTCATACACCCAAACAGTGCATTGCTGAAGGCAACCAGCACAGCACTAGCACAAAAACTAATAGGCTGGAAAAAACCAGCACTAAGAATATCCCTAATGGCTTACAGGAATGCACCTCACTTTGTGCCAGGGCCACGTAACTCAGCTACAAGACAGGACTGAAAGAGAAACTAACACTAAAAGTGGGAAAAATTGGAATGAGGAAGTTTTTCCTAGAAATCTGGCAAAGACAGAAAGGACATGTTAACCCAGGAACATCAATCAAAAGTCTTGTTTTTCACTACATGGCTCTAACCACAACTCCTTTGTCTGAGGTTGTTTGGGATGTGAACAGCTTATTAAAACAAATATGTTGAATATTAGTGATGAAAAGAATGGAAAATTTTATGACAAGGTTAAAGCTTTGGGCATATGAATTGCTTAAATACTCTGTGTGTGTAGTTTTTTCCTGGCCCATCAGGTTAAAACATCAATGAAAATTTAAAAAATGGTTGAAGTGCTTTCCTTTTATAACTTATCTTGTAATCTAATATTATCATGGAAGATTCCACTGTTAGCCATCCTGAGTTTTAGAAGAGGGCAACAGCACCATTTGAGGTAACACATAGTGAAATACCTCTGCTTTTGCACAGAATCACCACACAATAGAAGACTTCAGGAACCTGATATCTATTAAGAATGTTAGAAAATACTGAAAAAACAGTGCTGTTTAAAATAGCAGGTCTTTGGATCATGACAGGAAGAGGATAAGCTAAATTTTCCCTAGGTTTCCCTGAATAAATTAGGTTATATTGCATGTGAGCTGCTTAAGCATGGCCAGGTTTTATATCTGTCCATGCTATGTTTTTTTTGTGTGGAATGACTTTTGTATACAAGTTACTATGGCTTGGTTCACTTAAATGTTTTACAAATCTTCACAGACCTTTGTGAACGATCTCATTTTTTAGGGCTGAGCTTATGATTTTCGTGGTTTAGAGCATTTTTGTGAATACTTAGCATGGTATACTCAGCCTTTGTGAGTCAGTGACTTAGATTGCAAATATAAGTGATTTAACTTCTGCTTGAATAGTACCCATCATATAAGCCAAGACATTCTTTTAATAAGTGAGACTAATAAATAAAGCAAAAGGATTGGAGTCAGAGGGTCCAGAGCCCTGCCGTCAGTCTGACTCAACTCAAGCAATTACCTAAGTAATGCAGCAATAAACAAAAAGAAATCAAATGGATTTTTCACTTCAGAATTAAAAAAAAAATGTTTTGTTTCTTTTATCCTTGACTTCTAAGGCCACAGCCACACACAGAGCTAGGGCAGCAATTGCACCTCGCACTTCATAGAGCGAGGCATTCATACTGCCTGGGAAACAAAACATCTTACTTTAAAAAAAAAAACCAGTCTGAAAATTAATAACAAGGAAAGTACATTTTCTTTCTTTCTTTCTTTCTCTCCTCCCTTCTTCCTCCTGAGCCCTGCAATGTATAAAAGTGAAGCAATTATTATGAAGTAAAAAAAAAAAGTGCAATAAATAATTTCAAAGGCAAAGAAAGGATTCAAAAAACTGAAGCACAGAAGACTGAACTTCTCCATGCATGGCAGTGATGGACAGAGATGATGTATTAATTTCTGTGCTAAAAATTTCATATGTAAAAATTTATTCATCAAGAATATAAAAGTTTCAAGTCAAGTGTTCTGGGGTTAATTGCAACTTTGTGGTATGTTTTCATACGATTTGCTAGATAGCTCCATATAATGAATTCTGACTCTGACTCCATGTCCTTCAACTAGGTTTTTTTTTTTTTTGTTTTTTTTTTTTTTTTTTTTTCTATGGGGGGGGTTTTTTTTTTTTTTTTTTTTTCTATGGGGGGGGTTTTTTTTTTTTTTTTTTTTTGTATGAAATGCCCCCTTACTTATGAGTCTGTTTTTTTTTTTTTTTTCCAGAGAAGAGGAAATAAAGATTCTCTTGCTTTGATCTCCACAGTTAATTTGGAGAACATTTGGTTGGCAGTGGTCCCTGGTATCTCTCATGGCCAAAGTCTCAGCACTGAAAATACCTATGGAGCATTCTCATGGGTGGCAACTGGTCTTCTAAATCACTCACTTCAAGAAAAAAAAACTTCAAGTAGGAAAGCTTTTTTCATATTCTTGAAATTCATGTGTGCTTTTAAAATCTTAGTTTTCAAAAAATGCCCTTTTTTTATGTGTCCTTTTAAAAGAATAGTTTTCAAACAATGGCCTTTTTTGATGTTTTTGCCAGGTCACAGGTCTGTGTATGGTATTACAGTAAAACAAGTTTATGACTGACAGACCCTAGTGTGACATGCAAATGTACTTATACCATATACTTTTTTTCTTTTTCCTGGGCATGCAGCCATATTTTTCCTTACAATTTTGAAATAAACCCTGAATTCTCCATTTTCCTTGTCTCTCATCCCCTCTCTGTGTCTCAGAGATGGGTCTGTTCTATTCAGGAAGATTTTTATGGTTAAGCAGAGATACAGGTAGCTGATAGGGGCAGCATGGCTATAACTGGGTCATGGAAAACTGTTTTCCCAGTGTCTCTTTTCCAAACAATGTCTATGGGAACAGGGAGCTTAATGAGCTGGTTGTGACACAGGCTGCGTGGGCAGACCTTGCTGTTATCTGTTTGGTTCTGGAGAAACACTCAATCACAAGTGAATGTAAGAATTGGCATTGGAAATTTGGCAGAAAGCAATACTGTCCTAATGGCAAGATTTAAAATGAATATTTCAATTTTGGTGCCAGAATATAGTAACTAGTGGATGAAATTGCTCATAAAGCATTCAGCAGCCTCATTAAGATGGGTCATATTGTCTGCAGGCAGGAGTAGTCTTGGAAGATGAATCTTTCTCTGTCCTTAGAACTGTTGTTTAAAGAACAAAATCTAGCATCTGGTACTAATTTAAAGCCTTGTCCATGCTGTAGAATTAGGGTCTTAGCCAATTATTTGAAAGTTTTCAGTTTGGTTTCTAATGGGTAATGGTGCAGCTCATAGATATCTTAGTAATTTAGGTGTGTACCACAAAGCCTGAGGTAATTGAGCCAGTTCTGTACATGTGTGCTTACCTTTAGGTGCATGAGTAGTAAAATGAACTGGAATGGGATTACTTTACTTTTGTGGTAAACTCTCTTTCTCCCTAATTTGTGCTGAAATAATAATCTTGTCAGTTACATAGTAAGTAAAAATACTTCTAGTAATTTTGCTTTATTGGCATGACCAAAAAGAAAATGCATTTTTTGGTGGTGAAAAAGCAAAACTGGGATTGTTAAACCATACCATCTCTTATATAGTCTATCCATGTAAGTTTTAAATGCAAAGGTTATTTATTTGAAAACTTGATGTGCCCTGTCCTGAGGAATATAAGTTCATAGCCTTCTCTTTCTGCCAGAATTGTCATTCCACAGAGAAGTCTCTGGTGGTGAGTTTAAACAATTTCTTTTCTTTGCTAACTTTCCCACGTAGTCATGGATCATTCTACTATAACTAATAATAGAAAGTGAATATGTACGAGATTCCCGTTCGTCCCTTTTGCAGTGAGCAGTATAAGCAGAAGCCATTGATATCTGGAGAGTATCAAAATTAATACGAGAAAAGCTCAGTTAAAATGTTTACTTAAAAATATTTCAGTAGCTTTTATTTAGCTACCTCGTGGTCCCGCTGCAGCGAGAGCAGTGTTCTCACACATGCATAGAGATGTCATGCTGAGCTTTGCTGCAGCGTTCTGGGGCTGCCTCAGAACCCTGGGCTGCTATTAGAGTAGAAAACATGTAATGTGTTATTTGGTTTGAAACCATAAAAATGATTTTTGTTTGTCATGCTCTGCTCTGCATGGTCTCAAGGTACTTTGCTGTTTAACTCGAATTTCAAATCCTGATGGCATGCGGTAGAAATGTTACAGTCGTGGTTTTTTTTTTCTCTTCTTCTTTTTCTTATCTACATAAACAACATAACTTTGTCAGAAAATTGAAAATGTGCACTTTGTCCCATCAGCTAAAATGGGCTGTCAGATAATGCTGTTTTTTCTCCATTGCATCAGATGAATGATGTAAATGGTTTTTGGCTTTGGAGTTTTTTGCAAGGCACTAGAGTAAATGATCAGAGTAGTAACATTTTTAACCTTATCTATCATACTGAAACATTTTTTCTGCCTCCAATAAAACATGTCAGAGTCGATTAAGGACATTCTTCAATGAGGTATAATTCACAGATTTTAGTAGCGAATCCAAGAGCACTGAAGTATTAAAGAGGCTGTGAATACTTAATTACGGATATGTTGCCATCCTACCTTTTACTGAATTCCCTTAACACTTTGGTGCTCTGTATCTGAAAATGCTCTTTTCCTCTGATGGTGAAGTAAAAGGAAAAGCCAGGTACAATGGCAGAGCATATGTCACATTGTATCTAGTGACAGAGCAGTGAGAGATACTGCTGTTCTAGTACATTCAGCTGTGCTTATCTGGTACATGAGTGCACATTACTTTCCATGGGCTTGGATCACTTTGGACAGTATCATTAAATGCCACGTCATTACCTGTTATGGAGTAGTGCTTTTGCTTGAAGTGCCTCCTGGGATACATGCAACAGTAGGAAGAATGATGGGTAAAGATGGAAGCAGCATTAAATTTTCAATGGAAACACTATTGACTTTGACTTTTCAGAAGCCTTATCTTTTAGATGGTGTTTGTCACAGAACCTGTAAAGCTGTGGATGTTCGTCAGTTGGAAGTTGCAGGCAGTTGAACGATATGGACAGGTGAAGGCTCCAGAGGGATCAGCTGGGCTAGCATCGAGCTGGAGGGGGTAAATTGAAGGTTTATTTATCCAATTCACTGTCAAGGTCAGCTTGCTGGAGAGCTGTCCTATGTGTGCTTACAAAATGCCAAAATCCTGGCAAATTGTCTGAAAGAGCCTCCAAATCACTGACCTTTGTACAACTCACATCAGCATGCCACTGTCTTTTAACAGTATCCTTAGAGTGCATTAAATAGTTTGTAAAATCAAGCTTTTAATGTCAGCAGAAGCAACTTTTTATTTTCAGCAATAAGGAAAAAATAAAAGATACCTAATGATGATAGAAACATATGTAATAGAGAAGCTGTTTCACCTGAAATACTTTTAGCATCTACTGCTTTTTCAGAGCATTCTTCGGAGCATGAGAGAGGCTGCTTCTTTTCCTCACCAGACAAAACATCTAAAATAGTTGAATTTTTTTTTTCTCTTTCAATAGGTGGTCTTTAGCATACTTCTATTAAAAAATCTAGATTTGCCTTTAGGATTCTTTAGCTTTCTCAGGTGAGCTGCTCAGATTTTAAGCTAATTAGAGCTTAATTTATTCTTTTAATTAGTTACAAGAGTTTTTAACTGTCTAGTTTCATGTATTTCTCATGTATTTCTCATGTATCTGTTGGAAACAGGTCAATTTTTTTTTCTTTTACTTATGACTAGGTATACCTTTAAGTAGGTTATATGTATCACTTTGGTAACTATGTAGTCTTTTGAAAGTGACTTTTAAAAATTATGTTTATATATATGAGTCCTTTTGCATATAAGGAGTATAAATCTCTGCATTATACCTACCCCTGGAATTTACACTGGGGAAAAAGTGGGATATATCTCACTTGACTGTGAAACATATACCCCTCCCATTCTAAAGCCATGTAAATTGTCCATGCTTAACTGAAGTAGCATGAAAATAAAAACACAGCAGGTTTAACCATAATTGGCTTAGTCTTATAAAGGGCTAATGGCACATTTGGCTGTTTTAGTGAATGGTTTTTCACTTGCTTTGTAGTAGGTCTTGTTTCTATTTAAATATACAAGGCTCACCATAGCCAAGTGAAAGACAGATATGTGTTGAGTTTTTGTTTTACATTTTGGTATTTTGCAGTGCTTATTATTACTTTGTGCTTCTGGTTTTGTTTTCTCATTTTTTATTTTTTCCCCCTGTTCATTAATGAGATACCCAAATAAGTGTTTTTCTGAATTCAACTTTGTAATTTGCTTTTTTCTTCCCGTTGTTTGTTACTTCTCTGTGAAAACTCAATTTTCCAAGTAAGGCTGTTCAACTTGCATTTCTCCCAGAAAGGAATATTAGCACACACCACACAGCTCTTGTGGCATGGGTGAAAATTATTGACTAGGAATGGATGAACTGGAAAATCAATTTTAGCCCTATTTTGAGAACCTGCATGTGGAACTCTGTTACTACTTTGAACTAATTTCTAATTATACTTGTCTGTTAATGCAGAGTGTATTTCCAAAATTTATCAAAATCTATTTCAATGTTTTGATACCCTGTTGTTTATTTGTATTTTATTAGTATATGTATGTATCTCTGAACATTTTCAGAGTTTGAAATGGAAATAGTTTTTGTAAGAACAAAGGAAAAATGAGCCCTTGAAGTTGCTTAACTACAGCACAAATATAAATTTTGGTGTATGTACAAGTTTGTAATATATGTAATTCCTATTAATTTTATGACTTGTGTGTAAATCATTGTTTAAGTACTTTTTAGACCATAGAGATTTCATCTGATGGCTGCTGAGGGCTGCCTTTGAGCCATAATACATGATCACGTGAACCTGCTGTAGTTCACAGATCACTGACTTGACAGAACTTTATTATTATTTAATATTTATGTTACAATATTGCCCAGAGTCCCCAGCCTTAGACAATGCCCTGTTACAGTGGGTATTGTACAAACATTGATGTAGACATGATCAATGTCTCAAGGAGCTCAGAGCTGTTGTAGTTATAAGGTCACGCTGCAATGAAGTTCAAGTCTGCGTAAACTTTGCAAAAAAGTTTTGCAATATGCCAGCTTTGAAGTAGGAGAGATCAAATCAAAGAGAGTGGAGAGACAAGGATTCCACCTGTGTGACAAAGCAGAGCCTGCCTTTATTGTTGGTGAGTACACATTGTGCCTTAGGGCACGTGCTGCATTTCAAATTCAGGCATTAGCCTATGTTTTATATGCTTTATATTCTACTTTAATTGAAACTGCTGCATTTTCAGATTGAGATTTAGCAGATAAAAGAAGGAAAAGATATTTCCCAGATAGTATGTCTGAATTTCATAACTGTGTCTCTGCACTCCTGGCAGTCATGGTTTGCATTAAAAGGGTTAACAGGTGTGATTTACTTTGGGCTGGCCCAATGAGAAAGTTTGTATTTTGAGTCTGTGTTCTGTGCTGGAAATGTTGACCATGAAAATGGAAAGGTTATTGAATAGAGTTTGTGTCTCTCTTGGACTATATTTGCAGTTTAAGCCTTGCCTTTTCATGTGGCATTAATTAGTAGAAAACAGATGCAGAGTAGAGATACAGAGCTGCTATATTTTCTACTCTTTAAGTTTTGTCTTAATTCTTTCCTCTTGGTCTAGTCTTTAGATGTTGAGCAAGGAAGATTCCTTTTGGGATTTTTGTCTATCTGTTTGCTTGTTTTCTATTTATTTTTGCTGTTGTTGATCTAGCAGGATTTGGTAAATCCTCCTTGGTGTCCTAATATTCCTCTAGCAGAGTGGGAAAGTTTCCCTTTCAGGGAGAGACATACTGCCTCTCATGAAGAAAGTTGAATGTTTATGATGAAATGGAGAGGATTTCTCCTATTGTTCAAAATCACTTTGTTTTCTATTTCTTTTGATTTATACTAAACTATAAGTAATTACTGTTCAGAACCTGAGATCCTTTGGCTCTAATTTAAAACATACCATTTTTTGCAGTAATTCTTACTATGTGGCAACAAAGTATGTTTAAGGAATCTTGAACTAGCAATAATATTATCGTTTAGGGGAGTCTGGGTTAAACAGAGGGAGGAAATTGCCTTGTAGTGTTCTCTGGATGTTGAAGGTGAATTATAGCAGCTCTGAGGATAACTTAGTTGGCTGCTTTCTTTTTTAGCTAACCAACCCATTGACTTCTGCACAAAAAAAGCTCACGTGTTTTTGTGCTCTTCCTCTTATTCTTGCAGACTCTGGATCATTCAGAGTTTGGTTCAGACTTTAGACACAAACATGGTTTCTGAAGGCAGTATTTTGCTGCAGGGCATCTGATTGCTTTCATTTGCTGGGTGTGGGATCTGGGTTTTGGTAGGAAGAACTCAAGGGCAAGGAATGCTGACAGAACACCCAGTCCTACTCAGTTTGCTTGTGGCTGTTCATAGCTCTGAAATACTGGTTCAGCAGTCCATGCTATCACACAGCACGAGCCAAGATTCCCTTTTATATGCATGATCCATGTGCTAATCTGTGGAAATGCATAGAAACTGCTGTGCCTGCCTGATGACCACTATGGATTCTGCAACCCAGGGGTCTCATAAAAACACAAAACATAGAGAGCCATAGAGAATGATACTTTTTTGTTTTTTCCCCTTCCTGTGAGATGTTAGGATACTCAGTGAGTTTTCCCCTTAAATTTGGATGGAACAAGCTGCTTTGATATAGCACACATTCCTCCTCTTGTGCTTAATTCCTGTGACTTTCTCCAAGTGCAATTCTACTTTCACGGAGTTTGAAGAGCTTTCACCTCTTTCCACAGTAGTGTTTAAAACAGAAAGGCACAGCTATTTATGAACACTTTCCTTTTGCAATGACACCTTTTTTGGACTAGTGTTTGTAGAGGGAAAAGGCAGTTTACAATACCTGAACTAAGAAATTCTGTCTACTCTGCAGCAGGCAGCAGTGCTCTGTGAGCTCTTGCATCAGTGATTCCATCTTGGGATGTTGATGGTGGTTTGAGCACCTTGGTGTGTGCTGTGATGATTGAAAGCATCCCTTGCTCCTTTGCTCAGAAGTCTGCAGAGGTTTGAATAGCAGATTATATAAGCACAATGGCTTTTAGAGAATGAGGACGTGGTAATAGGGCCATCATGAACGTGCTGAGGTATCTGTCCTAATAATGCACCATGAAATTAATATGTACCTGTGCAGTAGTTGCTGAGGGTGTCTTCGTCTTTGCAGATCAATTTGATATAGTGTTCTGTCTGTACAGAAATTGTGCAGTTCATTTTCTGTGGTTAAAAAAGCAGACATTCTGGATTATATGACAGAATTTGATGATTTTGATAATCCATTAACATTTAAAATAAGAGGAAGGTACAAAGCTGAAAAGAGACCTTAGTATGAATTCGAGGACATTTGATGAAAGGTCTAAATTTAATATTATATCTTATTATTGTCTGAGCCATCTGGGGTTTTCTTTGTAGCTTCCACATCACTGAATGTATTCTCATCATAGAAGTCCTTTTTTTAAATATGCAATTTTATTTCAAGACAAATCTGCCAAATGTAGATATTAGACAATTACTGTTTAAGAATGTAGGAAATGGGAGAGATTACTTGCAATGATTATGGAATGTGAAGATCTTAATCTCTCAGGCTAAATAAGAAACAATGGGTACATTAGATCTTTAATGCACAAAAAAAAATTAGATGTATTTGTACATAAAGCTTTGGAGCTGAACTTGATCTACTTTGTGTACCCAAAGTGTGATGGATGTATCAGTTTCTTCATTGTCAGACAAATAACTCCTAGACCACTGGGTGCAATATCATCAAAGCTGTTAGGGCCAAAAGGAGAAGTTGCCCTGTGAGCAGTGAATTTAGGTTTCTTGAAACAAGTTCACTGGACTGATGCTTTTATTGAAAAAAACCAAAACCCTAACAACAACTCAACCTCCCCAAAAAGTCCCAACCCACCAGGTGCTGAGGAATCCATTCTGAGCAGGTGGCTGGGAGCAGCTGCAGGGGGAGTCTGGGTGTGAGCCCAGGGAAGAGCCTGTGACCTGCCAACCCTCTGAGTGACAAAGGGCCCAGGGACCTGTGGCACAGCTGGGGAAGGGACACCAGATCAGGAGCTGAGCACGGAGATCCCAGACAGCAGAGCTTTGGACTGCAAGGGAATAAAAGTCCAGAAGCTCCTTTTTTGGGATCCCTTCTCAGGAGCACCAGCTTGGGCTGTTCTCGTTACTGCTCTGTCATTCCATTGTTTAAAGGACCCAGAGGTCTGAGACCCTGCTGTGGGAAACTTGGGGTGGAGCTGGTGAGGAGGAAACCTCTTCTGGCTGTGAGTGGGTCTGTGGAGCCCAATGGGACCTGCTGGGTCACTGGAGCCACCCTATGAGGGGCCCTCAGTCCCAGCAGGGACAGTCTGGGCTGGAGGGGCTGGGGCTGACAGCGGCTCCTGGATGAACAGACAGAATTATTACTTGGGCCTGAGTCCTAATCACAGGAGCTGTGTTAGGGAAAATTTCCTGTTTGATCAGATAGACCTGTGTCTGTTCATGGCATGGAGCTGGGGCCGAAGGAGAAAGAAATTCAAATCTGTAGGTGAAGAGTCAGGATATGCATCCATCTATTTCTGATTTCAGGACAAGTCAAATGACAGATACATATACACTTTGAAAGACTTACATGTTTTATGGCACAGAGAGTCTCAGAAGAGACTATTTGAACATTATAACTTTATGCCTAACTGTGGTGCTGTCAAGACAAAGCATAATGTTTTCACATCTAAAATTTAACTACACTGTATTTATTGTTCTGCTCAAGAACATTAAAGGAATCTTATCTGTCAACATACAAGAGCAATGAATGAACAACTTAAATTACAAGAGTAAATTAAATGTCAGCTTTATTTCACCAAAACAGGCTGTTCTTTTCTGTTAGCAGAGGTTATAACCACTGTCTTGAAATATTTGCTGTTGAAAAATGATTGACAAGTGTAGACAGAAGTGTGTAAATGCAACAGGTTTAATTTACTTGATTACCATATTTATTGCAAACACACGGGTAAGTTTGGAAAAATAACTTCATTGTTGTACTATGTTAGCTCAAATCCCCTACATTCACTGTAGTTTCAAACTTTACTGCTCTCTCTGTTCTCATATTGGCCGTGTTTTTGTAACTAGAGTATAGCTCTGTGTTTTATTTTATACTAGTAAATCACCGAGACCCAGTAAAAATGTAAAAAACCCTAATAGATAAAAATGATATATACTTTTGGCTTAGAGTATATGATCTATTTCTCCAAAGTATTTTGAAGACCTCTTCAGATTCTGTGTGTGCTTCTAAATTGCCTGTTATTAAAATAACTCTTTTAGGTGTAACAAAAAAGAAAGAAAAAGAAGTTATAAAATAGTGTGCATATTGCTGTTCAAACCTTCCTCACCTGAATGTCTGCATTTGTTTGCTGGTCTTTGAGAACAGAAATTTCTTGGAGCAAGACTATATGCAGCTGTACACTGGGATTAGAGAATTATAGTTCTTAGGGAAGGTTCAGAAAGACATAACAGATAAGTGAAATGTTATTTCACAAGGTCTGCTTCGTTGTGTGGGATATTTCTCCTTGACGGGAACATATAAAAGTGTTTATCTAATGTATCCACACTGTGTATAGTGAAAGAAAAGGGAGTAACAGGTCTTTATCAAAACTATTCACGTGGAAGGGCATGATGTAGCATAAACCAAAGGAGGAGTTTATTTGTGGCAAAATTATGGGCAACTCTCTTGCCTTTCATCTCCAACAAATGCACGTTTGCCTGCGTTGTGTTCATAAATGAGTGCTCTGCCTGCCTGGAATATGGACTCCTAGAATCAAACAACTTGAACTGGATGAAAAATGAGAGGGCTAAAAATTATGCTGCTGAAGCAAGGCAGTATTTATCCTTGTGGTCAGAGCTATATGAGAAAAGCCCTCAATCTGCAATTTTCAATATATCTGTTCTGGGGGAAGATAAAAGAATTGCTAATTGAGTTTACAGTATGTAAGACTCTGGGCTGTGTAAGGGTAGGTTATCATTACCTCTGTGTTGTCAGTTGTAAATCTATCTGCTTCTGTGGTCTAGAAAGTCTCTTCCCATAAAATGATGGTCCAGTATTTTTTGAGCCAAGATGTTCTGTCTCCAGCATGTGTCAGAAATAGTGACATAAGACAGAAACTCATAATACTAGCCATGAACCAAAAGGAATGTATCTTGTTAACAACTTTGGAAAGACCCAGTTCTCATTGTAACTGCCTTCTAGCAGCTACATGGAAGAGAGGATAAAAATTATAAAATATAACCATGATGTATTTTTCTGATGAAGCAATAGTTTATAATGATAGTCCCTATAAAGTTAATTTTTACTTGAACAGAGCTGAGCTTAATGGTTTTCAATTATACTAATTTGAGTCATGGGTTTAGTTCATGTGGATTTTGCAACCCCTGGGTTTTGCTTTTATGTCTTCTCCCTTAAATGCTTGGCTTCTTTTTTTGCATTATGCCCTTCCCATTCTCTTTTAGCAGGGAACATCAGGCAGTGATGGGATGGCTCCATCCCCTTCCATTTGCATCAAAATGTAATCTTCTGTGAGGAAGAAGATTAAACATGTAATTTGAAAAAAAGGTCTCATGTTCCAAATGATTTTGTCATCCAGCACATGCTCAAGGAAGAATGTCCAAAAGTATGTCACCTTTCTCTGACAGAGGTTGAAATCTCTATTTAACCTAAGTTTTCTAAGACACACTCTGCATTGGCAAGGAATTAGGCTCCTTATAAATGCATCAATTTAAATTGATTTGTGCTGAGGCCTCATATCTACAGTAAGTATGTTTTGAGACTTTTTACTTTAGACTATGGTTAATGTGGCCACTGTAACCAAATGTCTACATTTGGAGATGACTGAGAAACAGTTGTTGATTTGCACCTTTTACTTACATTGACTAATGGAGCACATCTGGTACACATCTGGTAGAGCTTCTGATTTTTTTTTTTTTTTTTGGCCTACAAAAGGAATCTGGAATCAGGTCATCAAAACAGTTTTATTAACAAAGCCAACTATAGTAAGAGGGAATAAATTCACCCAAAGCTGTACCACTGTTCTGGACTGAGATGCTGGTGTAGGTACAGCCTATGACCAGTGCCATGGCCATGTGTCTGCACAGAGGGTGAGCAATTCTTTGTTACATCTTTTGCCCATTATGCCTCTCTGACACTAAAGCTAAATATTCCTGTGTCATTTCTTTCTCATTTTTTATTTGTATTATAAATCCCATAGCCTTTCTCCACTGTCTTGCTCCTTTTTATTTTTTCCTTTCTAACTTCACCCCTCACCTCCCCCAGTGAAGGCTGCTGCAGGCTGTGTCTCTATATTTTCCTTCAAGCATGGAGTTGGCCAGTGTTGGCCACAAAACCAATGGCCACTGTTTTTCGGAGTTGCATTAAAGCAACTCAGCCCCTCTGAGGCTCCACCCATTTGTTCAATTTGAGCAACTGTGGTATTCTTTTACTGATTTAAATTATCTCAGTCTTGGCTTTTCTTTTCAGAAAGAAAGTGTTCAGAGGTATGGAACTAAAAGAAAAAGAAGGAAAGTCAGTGACCCCATACAGAATTGACTGTACAGACATGATCACTCATTCTGTGTGGGGAGGCTTTTGGTTGCTGAAAAAAGGAGGTCTGGTTAAGATCTCTGGTCAGGGTTGTCTGCAAATCTTAACCTCAGCTTTTGTCCTTGTGTGTAACAAAAGCTTTCCAGTGGCATAACAACATCTACATAGTTTCAGAAATTCATTTGGTATTTGGTCTCATTTTTATTTCATGTTTCCTTAGAAGTATGCTTTTTGCCTCATAAAAAATGTTAATAAAGTCTATCATTATAATTTGCTTTGATGGCATATTTAAGGGTATGTCCTCATGGAATGTCTCTTGGAGAGATGATACCCTGGAAAGAATATGTCTAGAATGGACAGTACTGTCTGACCTCATTAGCCAGCAGTCCAGGGAGCAATTGCAAAAGACCTAGATTGCAGTAAAACCTTGTTTCTCTCCAAGACAGGCAGTAGATTGTATGACTGGGGTGTCACCTTGGTTGTGTCCTGCAGCTTTCAATCTGCAACACATGGACAAGCCTTGAACAGGCACTGTGTCAAGCAAATAGCGTCAGAGTTTGTCATGGGTGCCATGGTTTGTTACTTTCTTGATGAAATGGGCATTTGTCCAGTGAGAACTTGACTTGTACCTCTGAATTATTTTGCCTGAACTATTTAAGTTACCCTACCTGGTGCAAATTTGGGCTGAATTTGTGCTACAGGAGAAAGGCTCCTCAGCTGCTTTTTATGTAACTGCAATCTTCAGTCCATGGTTGGCTAAAACATTAGATGTGTTCACTGACCTCTTTGACATCAATAAGAATATAGTATCTAAATCAGTTAAGATTTCATTTATTCATATACATTAAATGCATTTTAATATCGACAAGAGAAGACAGGTCTTATCATTAAAATGATCTTGGATGTAATGTTTTCAAATTGTTACCATAATAGTTCATGACATGCTGGATCTGTTTTGAGTGCCATAAATCATAGCAACTGATGGGAAAGGAAAGAGCAGCAGTTAGAGAACTACAAAAGAAATAAATAATTTAAAAAATAGGTTAAATATTTTTTACTGTCACAAAGAGGACAGGAATATGATACTTTTCAATTACTTTTGACCTGTTTCTTGAGTTTAACTGAGTTTTATATTGATTAAATGTGGTGGAGGGTGGGGTATTCTTTTGGGTTGCAGATTCATCTAAAGTTGAGAACACATGAGAATGTTGCTTTTATTTTGTGGAGAGATCTTTTTGTCCTAACCCAGCTCGTACTGTGTTTCCTGCAAAGATTTAGACTTGCCCTGTTTAAAATGTATATCACCCTTTTGTTAAATGGTGTCTTTCAAAAGCCCATTTACTTTTTGCTTGTAGCATTTCTTTGAATGATGTGGGTATTAGAATCCAAAGCCAGTCCTATTTTCTTAAATATGATATAACTTGTAATGCAGATCAATATTTATCAATATAACCTTTAAGACAAACTCTGCTTTGAACTTCAAGGTATCCTTTTTACTGGGTGAAAGAACAAGCTAAACAATTGGAATGTTATTAATACATTTTTAAAGTATTTTTTGGCTAAAACCTAACTTGAACTACATAGATAAAATGCTCTGATCATTTTTAAATATTTATCTTGGTGTGTGAAAAAACCAAAGTTAGAAAAGAGATTTGGGTTTTTGGTTGGTACTTTGTTGTGGGGGTTTTTGATATTTGTTTTGGTGTTTTTTTTTTTTTTTTTTAGTAGCTGAAGGCAATTATATCTTTATTGACCCTCTGCGTTCACCCCCTCCTTCAATGTCAGGTACTTGCTTATTATTATCAACATGACATCTCCTTTCTTTGAAAGGTTGTCCGTCACACTTTGAATCACCTCTCTCCATGGTTACATTTTCTAATCAGTTCACATGATTGAGCCTACATCAAGTGATGCTTTACTTAATTCCTTTCCGTTTGTATGGTGTGATTCTTGGAGGGACTCTCGTCAAAATTTTGGAGGGCCCTGTCAGTTTGAAAAGAACATGACCTTTAAATTGTATCAGTATGTTTGCTGGTGCATAAGGGAAAGGAAAAGGTTTGTAGTGATGGAAAACCACTCTAAAAACGAAAAGTAATTCTCTCAGAAGCAACATGCATAGGAAGTTAATTTGTTTATATTTAATTGATTTAAAAAAAAAAGACAGAATGAGGGGAACATGTTCTTTGAGCAATAGGGGGCCTGAACAGTTTCTCCTTAAATTTGGCTTTGAAAATGTTATCTATTGTTCTTGCTTTTCTGCTTTTTTAATAATAGATAAAAGTAGAAATATTCAAATGTGACAGAATAAAGGTGTAGTTCTTTGAAATTATCAAAGCTGTAACTTTGCTGCATTTTCATAACTGTATCTGTGGCCATGCTATAATTAGTAATTGACAATGCTAATTATTGTACAGTCTGTCACAGACTAAAGTGGCAGAGTTAGATTTTATGTGAGTATAAATATGCATACATTTATGTGTGCGTGAGAGGATACTTCAAGTTAACACAGAATTTTGCATTGTGAGTGCATTGTGAGAAAATCCATCTGGAATGCCTAACGTGGATAGTTGAGGAATATAGTACAGATTCATGCTGGTGGAGCTGAGTAATGCTGGGAGCATAATAAAGTTCTGCAACCTTTATTAAGTATATAAACTGTAGATGATCAAATACCCAGCATAACTGGATCAGGGATATTGACTGTTCTTGTCTCCTTTCCTCTATGCTTTGAGGTAAATTACTCATAAGAAGTTTTTACAAATGTCAAAATGTGTCGTTTCAGTGAAGCTGTTGAAGTCTGCTTTGCCATGCATTTATATATTATTGTTACTTGATGTCCAGAAGCTGTTTGTCCTCTACCTTTTTCCTATATTTGGAGTGTTTTTAATCATACCACTACAGATTCTTTGATATTTGATAAGGTATGAGGTCATTCTGAAAGTGTTCCCAAGGTCAATAAAAGGATTTTTCTCTTATTTTTGGATATGGCATGCTCAAAAAATGTGTAGGAACTTGATTATCTTTGAACTTTTCACCCTTCTGTCAACTTTGTTGAAATGAGCCTGTAGATTCAGAAGTTATTGGGTGGAGGTGCACAGGTGGGGTGTGATCCCACAGAATTGCTGGAGTGAAGGTGTTTGTGCTGCTCCCTTGTCACCCTAAGTCTCCTGCCATTCTCTTCAAATTTAATAGTGTTCTTACTGAATCCTAAGAAGGATCTAGGCTTTCCTGCCAAAAATCTTGTTTTCTGGTACTGGATGTCATTATTGCTTCAGGAAATCAACCCTACTTGATCAATCTGACAAAATCCAAGTTGACAGAGCTCTTGTTTTGGGTGTGGCTGGAAAGAGATGAACAGGTTAATCTTTACTGTGAATTTGCATTTAGACAGCACTGTGTGAGAGTCAAATTCTGGTCTTTGTTCTCTGATTTTCAGCCTAAGGAGTAGAAAAATGGACCCCAAAAGTTAATCACTTTCTACTTTTTCACTCTTCCCAAGAAGTGCCCCAGTGTCGCTCGAGCTCTGGGCTCGAACGCTCTCAGACTCTGCCCCTTTAACACAGCAGTTGTGGCCTGGTTCTGGGCCTCCAGAGCAGAGAGCTCACCTCTGAAATCTGCCCTGTCTTAGTTTAATTATTTGGCATGTTTCACTTTCCTAATGATAGTGGCAAAGCTGTGGTTGTTAGCATCTAAAATTAAGACTGTTCACAGAGTTCAGATGTGTAGGTTTTTGCAGCATTAAGGTGTGCCAACTTTTGTGCTGGAGTTGTGTAGTTCATGATACTCAAATTGCAAGTGGATATGATGCTTGGCAGTTGCACACATGCTATGCAGCATAGATTTCCCCATGCAAAATTTGGAATCATATAGCTTGAGGATTTGAGATACTAAAGGAGACCAAGGCAGCTGTAGCTGGGGTACAGGCATGCGTGTTATCTGCATTCTATAGAGGCATTTTGATATGATTTTATTTTAGCATTTTGTGTTAATTCATATTTCATGATTCATTCATACATTTAACCCGTTAATGCAATTCTAACCTTTCTCTGATTGCTCAGATAAAAGTGCTTCCTCTGTGTTTCAGAGAGTATGAAGCAAGGTGGCAGAATGATAAATACCAATAGCGGGTCTCTGGGTTGGTAGCAATATTCAGTAGCGTATAACGTGGCTTTCACTTACACAAAGAAAGGTCATACATTTTCATCTGTGACGTCTCATTGTTGGCTGAGACATGAACTTCACAAATATGTGAAGCCACTATATTCTACAGTTGTTTTCTTCTGGGCCATAACCTCTAGGTTTTAGTTCCTGTAACTTGATGGGGCCCTAGGCTCGTGATATTGAGGACAAATTATATTTGGCATCTCCTACTGGAAACCCCCCTTTTGATAGGGTGCTTTGCTTTTTAGGACATGTGAAACCTCAGAAATCCTGCAAATCATATTCTCTGTTTGAAAACAAAACTGAAACCACATGTCACAAATTAAATATTAGAAATTAGGCCTTGACTGAGACAAAGGAATTTTGGTTTTGGATGACAATTTCTATTATTTTGTCCAACCAGAGGTGAGCTAGAAATGCTTACATGGCACTGTATCTTTTTAAAGAGCAAATATAGCAAAAAGTCTGTGCAGCCCTAAAATACTAATAATTGTTTTTCTTTGTGCTCCCTTTTTTCCTTAGGAAGTTGATAATAGAAATTGTCCATCACTTCAGGGTCTTGTAGGGTATGACCTCAAAACATTTGTTTATTTATTTATTTATTTACTTCCCCTTCCTCCCCCCCTTCCTTTTTGACTCCTGTTCTGGCTAATTGCTCTCATCTGTCCCTTGAAAGAATAAAATTGTTTGTTTTAACACATCCCATTTCCTACAAGCTAAGGGGCTCCCATTGTAATGTTTTCTCACTTTCCCGCTTATGGATATGTGAAATATAATTTCATATCTTGAATTGTCTAACACACAGAGTAATAGCCTGTGTTCCTACAGCCCTATCAACTTGATTGGAATTTTCCACATGGAGCAAATGTAGTGCTGAACCCTTAAGGAGCATCATGGGGACTAGATCCCAGAATTCCAGCCTGCTCCTTGCTTAATCACAGGCAGTATTCATTCAAAAGTCTCTCTTAAATTAATTGAGAGCATTGCCTGTGAGGGGTTGAAAGATTAGGATCATTCTGAACAGCAGTGTAGTTGTGCTATACTGTTAAAGGATGCCATGTCTTAAATATACTGGAAGTCATAAACACAGCATTATAATAAATTACAAAGCAGACTTTTGGAAGATTTGTTCTACCTTTCACAAAATGCTAATGTTTATTTTGCTTTCATTTCATCGCATTGTCTTTCATTTAAAAATTACAGCTTTACTACAGTGAGCTAATTTCATAATACTGTATTAACTTAATATTATATAAATTATGTTTGTCAGATTTGGGCATTGTTGTAGATGTACAAAGCCCAAATTTACTACCAAAGCTCTCCAAACACATGTATTCATAATTTGCTACAATGAACCATATGCCACAATATAGTATTAAGGAATTACACATTCTAATGCCAGGCACAAATCCTGCTGCTCTTTCTGCAACTGTTCTAGGTACAAATAGAAACAATATATTTCTAGCCTTTTTTTCCCCCTACTTACAATTATGAGCAAAAAATGTTATGGTGTGGGAATATTTTAGCCACCTGCACTTTGTTGTCTGACTAATTTTTAGCTGCGTGTTGCTTTTGAACATTATTAAAAATATGCAGAGATTGCAGCAGTTCCTGGGTATATTTTCTCTGCAGACTATTATAACTTTAGCCCTGGAAGGAAAAGGTAATAGAAATTGGCACAACGAATATTGCAGAGTACGGAGAGCTACAGCTTTCCTTTAGTGGAGAATGGGAACTCTCCTGCCTAAGAGGTTTAATTGCAGCTGCCTGCAGTTTTGCATGTGATGTTTTCCACTTGCAAGGTGTAAGGTTCTGCAGTGTACCCTGGCTCATTCTCTCCATTCAAACAAAGAGCAGAAATGCACTCTGTGAAGGGAAGGGGAGAGCTTGTGCAATTGTGGAACATCTATAGGTTTTTAAACACATACTGTCTAATCAGCCTCTGACAGATCCATTGTAAATCAAAGGTCTGGTAAGTGGGGATGCCAGAAATGTTTGATCTCATTCCAAGCCTTGAAACAACTTGCTTATTTTTTCTGCAGTTTGGCTCCTCACTAAAATAAAACATTGAGAGATGAATGTTCTGACAGGTCATTGTGTGTCAAACTGTCACTCTGTAATGGTTACATATTTCAGCTGGATTGAGGTGGTGGTGGTTGGGGGAGGTCTGAGAGAAAGAGAAAAAGAGGGAGAGAAAGAGACAAAGAATAACAAGATTTCTGCTCCTTCCTATGGCTGATCTTCATTTAAACCAAACACTTGTCATGTTCAGGGGAAGTTTTATAAATTTTTAATGATGTTGCGTACAACTGGTGCTTTGAAATTTGCTGTACTTTAATTTTTTCTTCGTTAGCAAAGGTTTGCTAATGCATTGAAGTGCTAAGAGCGTGTCCTAGGGATGCCATGATAATTGTGTTGTTAATAATATTGTGGCACTAGTAATGTTCTCCTGGTAATCAAGCCATGAGATTTTTTTTTAATATATTCAGTTATTACACCGCATCTCGTACAAATCATGTCAATTACAATTGCCAGTCTATGACAGTTAAAATAATTGTATACGTTTTCCAGAATTTTCTATTGGCTTGGCTAATCAAGCTAAAAAAAAAAAATCAACACATTATTTGCATTAATTTTGTTTCTAGTCTATTTCTACTCCTAAATCATTTGTCCATCTACTTCAAAAGGCGGAACAGTAAGTATTTTAATAATAAATATACAAGCATATTCATACTGTAACATAATATAGGCATACTTTTGCAATGGTAACACAGGGTATTTCCTAGGATTAATCTGTGTGTGTGGATAGATATATATTTGCTAAAATTATGCTCATGTTGAGTGTGTGTACTCCATCAGAGATTTATAAAGATCGATATTCAGAGGTGTTTATTTTCATGGGTTTGCAGTGTCCATGTGTACACCTATGTGAAGATGCCAATCTGTCTGTAGACATTGATATTTTATGCCTCCCTTAGAAATGATTCTGTGTTATTGCATTTGAATGTTTATTTAAATTAAAAAAAAATCAATTAAATAGTTGCCACCTGAAAGACAGAGCAAGTTTGGTGTCCAAACATTAGCCTTGTGTAACTCTGGCATCTCCTGTCTAATGCTGTTGCTTTGTTTCTTTGAAAACAAGAGACAAACAGCAAAAACTGGCTCAGCATTCTGTCACCAGAGCAGGAAACATCCCATTGTGTGGTTGAGTACCGTGTCCTGGTGGGGAGGGGAAAACCTGAGCTTATTTTCTCTAAGACAGATTTAATTTTTTCCCCCTTTTTCTTTCATTTGTTTATTTTTTAAATCATTATTTTTAAAGACAATGGGAACACATTGCACTCACACTCCAAACTGTGGAACTATTGTTTCTCCCACAAGAGGTTGGGTGTTTTTCAGTGTATATTTACAATAGCTGCTAAATGAACACAACAGGAGTGCAGAGGAAACAGGGAGTCAGCGTATGGATTGAAAAAATATACAGAATGATAATATAATTTCCTTTCTCAGGGAGGTACAGCATGTTGAAGGAGTGGTGAAAATGAAACAGCAGAGAGGCGGATCACTAGTACATGAGCACTAACCAAGTACAGCCAGGGGTAGTATATGAGAGGGAATAACAAGTAAGGGATGTAGTAATTACACGAGGTGGAATAACGAGTAGGCATGGAAGCATTTGAGAAATAACAAGTCAGCTGGCAGTGGTATTTGAGGAATGACAAGTGAACATGACAGTATTATTTGAGGAATAATAAGTGAGCTTGGTGATATTATTTGGAGAATAACAAGAAACCAGGGGTGCTTTCTCTAGGCACTTTCCCCCTCTGTTATCTTGTGAAGGAGGTGCACAAAAGAATAAGTGGTCACAGGTTGCAAGGGTCAAGGAAACAAAATGTTTTTTTATGCAATAAGCTTCTGCTAAACACGGCCTGAACAAATCATCCCTCAAAATGTAGAATTTATTCCTCAACTTTGCCTGGAGGTAAAAGTGAAAAGAACAGATTTTTATTTTTTTTTCCCCCACTCCTCTGGCCCTGTGAGTCCTGACCATAGAGAATGAATGGCTTTAGAACTGTACCCAGACAGAAAAATCAATGCTTCATATCAGGAGGCTTCAGGGGTTAGACTCCCATGTTCATGTCAACAAGGCTATTGGTTTTCTTAATACTCCAAAGTTATCGTTTCCCCGCTGCAGGAACCTTCCACTGTGACTTGTGTGGTCACAGCTTAACAAAAGCACTTTCCCTTGGCCAACCACCAATTGGCAAAATAGCAAATGGCAAAAAAATTAATTGTTGATGAGGTCTATGTTTTTCCAAGCCATTGCCATTAACAAGCACATGGAAGTTAGCATTTGCTGATGGGACTTGCTCTATAAAATTATGCTGGCTTGTGTATGCTATGGGGGTCACTACAGTTTCACTGAGATGACTTTTCATGCTTTGAGCAAAACCATTACAAAGATAAAAATTAATAAGTATTGGAAAACTGGAATTAAAGAAGGTGGGCTTTTCTTCCTTCCCTTCCTCTCTGCCTTGGCTGGATATTCCTGCTATTTGTGTGGAAAGGCCTCTGCTTCCTCTGGACAGGCTCCTTCAGGCTTGGTCTTGTCGCTGTTTTAATCTGAATGGGTCAGTTTGTTCCGCAGTCATCACTCCTGTGTTAATCACTTCTCCCTTGTCAAGAAAGTCTTACAGTTTGTCAATAGAATTATGTTACATGAGGTTAAAATCATGTTGCTTCAAATAATACTTTTTGTCATCACAAGGTATTAAATGGACTACCTGAAAATGAGACCCTCTTTGAATCTTTGTCAATTTAATTAGTGTAACAACTATATTTTGCTTACTGGGCAGGAAAAAGCCAACCTTATGAGCTCTAGGAGGGAAAACTGGCTACTGTACAGTTCCAGTATCATCCTGGTGTGCATACAAAAAGCTAAGAGACTTAAATGTTGCATCAGGTTAGAGGGGCATTTTGTGGTCTGGTTAATTTGATGGCTTCCCCCTCCTCCAACCCCCCTTTAAGTATGTTACTGATGCCTTTTTTTTCCCCCCTGATTTTTTTTTTCTTTTCCTGTGCTGTCTTTAGTGACACAGTGCTAACACTGAAAATGCTGGCGGCTACAGTGAGCATTGCTCACCCAGAGCAATCGGATGAAAAGGCAGTGCAGATGTAATTTGTTTTCAATGGCTGTTTCAAAAGAATAATTGTGGTGACATTGTGGGATCAATATTATAGATTTTTGTTTTCAAGTACACTGTATGTGTGGTGCTAAGGGGAGGCAGGAAATATAACACTGCAGCCTGAATACAATAAAAATGGATTGAGGTCTGTGGGTATTGTCGGCTGGTAGCCATCACGGGTTTGGAACATCATTGGTGGGATTACAGCGCCTGTCCTCTGGGCTGGGATTTCATTCTGAGTGCACACACACGTTTGCTGCAGTTTTCCTGCTCAGCTCCTTAAGGGACCTGCTTGCTGCACTTGTATAAACTCCCTGTGAATGAGGCTGTGAGCGCTGCTGTGGCTCTCACCCCTAACAAGTGGCAGGATTAACAGGCTGGGGGTTCAAGTTTGCTGCCACGTCCTCTAATGTGCCACACCATGCACAGTGTACTCCAGCAGAACCTGGGGTGGGGAGGGTGCATGGCACACCTATGGGAACATTTCAAATCTCCTCCTGTTCCCCATCTCTCTAGGCCACCACGCTAGATAAAACTTCTTTAAGGCACCTGAGAGAGAGAGAGAAAGAACACCTCCAGAGAGCAGCCTGCTGATAGAACCTACTTCTAACAATATGGTGAGTGTCATTTTAAAATACCATGAGAAATATGATGTGGTGATCAAGGACTTCCTGCTTTAAGGGTTTCATGTATCAGGGTAACTAGACAAAAAATGTAGTTCCCAGGGTGAAAATTATATTAACAAAGAATTAGTAATAAAGCTGAATAAATGTAATGAGATGTGAAAGAGAGTGCATAACACATTTTTTTTTCTGTCTTTCATAATTAGGCCCTGAAAGAAATGGAAATTCAGACAAAACACCTTCCTCATTACCAATTTAAATACTACAAGTTAAAATGTGTTGTTATTGGACAGCTGATTGTTTTGGTTTTTTATTCAAGTGGTAAAGATGCTGCCTTTGGTTCAGGTTGCTGTTTTAGGGGAAATAATTTTGCAGAATGGTTTTGGCTGATTTTCTTTTCAGCTGAGATAAAATTTAAAATTTTCTCTCTGCCAGATTCTCCCCTTTCTTTCTTGGCTGCATTGATAGTTACCCAAACTCTGCTGACAGTCTGTGCGCTACAGGGGTGGCCCAGAATCATCCTTTGTTATTCTCACAAGCCATTTATCATATTTATTAAATCTCATAGATTCCTACCATAAGTTGGAAAAACAGTATGTGCTTAATTTGGACCAATTAATTCCACAACAAATACACTCTCTCTTGGCCTCTTTTATAAACCAGAACATCAAACAGCTGTTCTCTCATCCCAGCAAAACTAGCGTGTAACATTTTTAGTCAGCTTTTACTAGTGAGTATTGGATGAAACAAGATAGCAGACACTTACAGAGATCTATTTCAACCAGTAAATCCTGGTAATTTATTAATGATTCAAAGCATATAAAAGTAACTCTATTTCATGAAGTTTTTATTTCTGAATTTTATAAATCTTCAGGCTAACAGTCAGTAATGTCCAGTTCCTTTCTATGTCTCAGTGTTATGTTACAGAGCATAAAACTTATTTCTAATACCAAAATATTACATGTTTCTATTTGAACAACAAAATATACAAAAGAACGTTGTGCTCTGAGGGCAGTTTCAAAGCTCCAGCATGGATTCCAGGACAAAAGCTACCCTTGCACTGCCTGCTATGGCTGTCCAGTCATCCCAAGTTTGCCATGGCATGAACACCCATCCCGAGGATCAGTCTCTCTTATTCATATCCTGGGGGGTTTTGTCAGAGGTTGAGGAAGCCAGGTGACACTGTGTTTGCAGATTATCCTGAGAGAAACACACATGTAGGCCTGATGAGAATTTGGAAATGAGGAAAGGTTAGAGGAGCACTGAGCAGCTCTCAAGTTGAACACTTCTGTGATGTGCCCTGTGAGGGTTTCAGGAGCTCCACTCTGGGTCTGTCACAGAAGCTTTGTCTGTTTTATCTCTCTGTGTCTCTCTCTGGTTCTCTCTCTCTGATTCCTGCCCCATGATTAGAGGAGGTGACACGTGTCAGGGAGTGGCACCATCAGCATCTGTGGATTGTTGGCAACTGGTGCAGCTTTGAGCTGATGTGACTTCGAGTTGCACCTGATCACAGACTGGTGCAGACGTGCTTCCAAAACACATGGATGGAGCAGTGGCTATGGATTTGCTGTGCTGCTGCTTTAGGTACTGTCTTGTCATTTTGAAAAGATTAAGAAATGCTGTGGAAAGCCTTGAATTTAGAAAAGATAAAGATTTATCCAGCTACTGCAGAGCCTGTAGGAACAAGTTGGGAGTAGTCTTTCCATGTTTGCTTTGATTTGCTTTTGGGTTCAGCTTTTTTGTTTTTACAATTTTCAAGAGCAAAGGCTATTTGAAAGTGGCTCTGGGGTGTGTGTGAATGGTCTACAAAGGTGAGGCAGTCAGAAATATGGCTCACAACAGCTCTTTCTTTATGCTGGCTGAGAGAGGCAGGCCTGCAAAAATGGGACTGACAGGGATCCAGGGATGTGCAGGGATTACTCAGGCTGCCTCTCCCTAAAGGTGAGGAGGCAGCAAAGCTTCCAAAGGACATGGCACTCCCAGGCTGCTCCCTGCTCCATGGCCTGACTCTCAGAACGTGACTGGATGTATTGATCATGGTGTAAAACACAGATCATGTGTAAAAAACATTGGAGTTTGGTAATGGTTTGGTGCTCTAAAAGTTTGCTAGTACAGTGCTCCAGCTTTTATTGTCACACAATTGAGGCATCTGAGGTGCTGCATAGTGTGATGCCTTGGGAAGGGAAACAAAACCTTGTATTTGAGGATTTGAGGATTTCTTCTTCACTGGTGAACCAGGAGGAACCTGGAACAGGTTTAACTGAGCTCTGACATCTTTGTACTGATGGTACCATTTCTGCCTGTGAAATCTGGCATCTAGATTGCTTCCAGAGATCTTTGTTGCAATGAGCCTTTATCCATTTTGTCCAAAAGCCTTGTCTGCTTTTGCTCTGCCAATCCCTTGCTTCTACTGCCTTTCCCCTTTTCCTTTGGTGTTGTTCACTATCACAATTTCTTCAGCACACTCCAAAGTAGCTTGAGGCAAAGCTGACACACAGTAAATAAAGATTCTCACCTTGCCTCTTCTGCCTTCTGAAAAATAAAATAATATAATACAGGAAGCACAATCCTCCCCCCAGTGCAATTAGACTTTTTCCATGTAATATATCTTTCAGTAGTTACCTGGTCTCTGTGCAGGGACAGAGGCAGAGCACCTGAGTTTGGGAATCAAACCTGGATTTATGGAAAAGCATGCAGAACAAGTAAATGAATTTGTAACTGGAATAAGTCAAGCAATTACTATCTGATGGCTAGAAATAAATTTGAGATCAAAGCAAAGTTATTTTGTGTTATATTTTACATTGCTTACTTTTTTTGTCCTTTATTTCTGAAAAGATGTGTCAAAACCAGGAAGCTGCATATACAGTATAAACTGCATTTCTTCCCTTCTGTGTCTGTGGTTAATTAACCTTAATATATATCTATATTATTTTTTCAGGATTAATTTCTGCTCATTCTTTAGAAGGAAATAAATAAGTGGTGAATGCTAGCTAATCTTAGGTCTGTTCTCTTCAAAATAGGGTTATGTTGTTTTTCATGGAATAAAGGTAAATATGCACAATATAGATAAAATTACATAACTGAATCATTATAATTATTTGTGTAACTTTATTTTGTTTTGAAATATTAGTTTTGTGAGTTTTAAACTAATGCAGCATTCACCATTTTATTTTAAATTCATATATTTGAGAAGAGTATTTTCAGAGTCAACTTTTAGAATCTCTCATCTTAGTTGCTAATGCTCTAAATGTTTTTTATTTCTCTATTTATTTAAATATTTTTACTGTGATAAAGTGTTAGCTGACATCCAATTAATTTAAAATCATAAATTTTTGAGGCAAAATTTTGCCTGCAATCAAGAATGTGTGTGTCTGTATTGAATAGTTTCTTGGGTGTTGATAGTCTGCATTAACTGTTTACAAAATTGCTCTTAAACTGTTGTTTTTAAAGGCTGATCACAGGTGGGGAAAATTTGATAGAGAGAGCATTGGTTTTCTCCCAAATACTTTTCCTGAACATGAAAATCCATTATTTGATGTTTATTTTGTTAAGGTAATCTGACTTGTTGTCTAAGAAATTATCTTTGGAAAAAGGCAATTCCTTTCAGCTCCTGGCTGTTGGTCTGGAACAAGGCAATAGCAGGTTAAAGGAATGGAAGATAAGGATTCACCTGCTCCTTCACAAAATTTCTTGTGAAAATTATGCCATGTGAAAAGAAAGGGTTTGTATGGATTTTCCTCTTGTATGGTTAGGACAAGGCTTTGTTGGATGTCACTGGCAGGGAGATTAGGAATTTAAGATGATCTTAATGGCCATAGCAGGGGCGTGTTCTTCTCTTTCCTTGAAACTTGTATGAGAGGGGGAAGTGCACTGAATCAGCTGAGAGAATATGTGGGATAATCCAACAGCTACAGCTGTGCACCAACAGAAAAAATAAAGGATTTGGAGAGTCACCCAGCTCTAGAAAAATTGAGTGTTTACCATCACAGGAAATAGACTTTCATAGTTATTTTTCATGGCCAACATTACTTTTTGAGAGTCATCATATTTTATGAAAACTTTTATTAGCATTTCCGAATGACCTTACCCCCATTGTGTTTTTATCAGTCCCAAGAGCCATAACCTTTTTAAAATATTTTTTATCATTATAAACACAATAAAGTAAGCTGTCTTGCACATAGATTTGTAGATCTCATTAGAGATACTTTTAAAAAAGGTACTCCATCTCTTGGGAAGATAATGACAAGTAGTAATCTTGGCATGCAAAGTTTTCAGACAGGAACAGTTGAAATAGATTGTTTAATCTTTCCAGAATTGTTTTGGAGTGGATGGACTTTTTAATTGCACTTTTGCACAGCATTATGACTTGAATGGGGGAAAGACAAGGGCAACTGAAAACAAATGCTGTGGCAATATCAGTTAGATGGTATTCCAGGTGAAAAAATAGCCAAGTATTTGCTTAAGATTTCGAGTGTTATCAAAGTCAAACAAGAAAAATGGCAGTATTAAAACTCATTAAAGTTAACATTTGTCTGTATTGTAAATGAGGTATATTCCCTAGGGTAGTTAACAGCTTTGGTGGCACAAGATGGGGATAATTTTTCAGATGTACTGTTTCCAGTGGGGCAGTGTCCTAAGGCTTTGCTTTAAATGGCCTTTTTATGCAGTAGGATAATGGGCAGTTTGTGCATTGCTAAATCAGCCCTGTTTTGTTAGGAATGTTACAGTCAGAGCGCTCACAATTTGTCAGAGGAAATGCAGAACATCTCTACAGGAGTCTGTTTAAGAGGACATCATTTCTCGATAAGCTCTTGCTTAGGTCAACATGCAGCACTGCTCTTACACTATTCCCCTGTTGCTTCTGCCACACGGGAATGCTCTGATTTATTGGGATTGCACAAGTCATGTCCTCCGCCTGACTGAAGCCACAATGTGGAAATTTTCTCTTCCCTCCCCCTTTTCAAAAGGAAATGTAGAAGGTTATTGTAAAGGCCTCCTAAAGTATTTCTGAGGGGACCTTTCAATGAAAGGAAGTACCCGTATGCTGCATGGGATCTTTGTGGCACAGCTGCATGTTATGAATACATCAGGACTGCCATCCTTTTAGAGAGGGTTGGCTGTATGGCTGTCATCAAACTACTGTAAAATGCTTGTGATGATGTGTGAAGGCAGAACAAGAAGATTATGAACCTAGTGAATGTGATACAAAAACATCCAGTGACTAATGGCATTAGAGTTTTTTTTTACCAGAGCATAGAAAACTCCCAAACATCATCAGAAAAATACAGAAATCAAAGTGAGTTTCAGTGGTGGGTGCTTCAAATGTATGTCCTGTCAACTTTTTAATTACATTTAAAATTGTGGAGACACTTCTCCTGTGGTATTGGCTTAATGAACAGTGATTCCTTAGTCAAATTTGTTTTAAAAACTGTGTGCAATCCAGCGTTGTGTTAATTTCCCGTTTGATAAAGGTGCTAATACTCTGTCATTCAGGCTGCTATTACTAAGAAATTTTTGGTTTGTTTTAGCATTGTGATGTTTTAAACTCAATGCAGCCAAGGACATTTTTAATGAAAAGAAAAAAAGCGATGAAAAGCTTTAGTAATTTTGTATTTGATGCCAGTTGTAATATGAGAAGTGCAGAAAATATTTTGAAGGGGTCAAAGCTATTCGTCTTTATTGTTTTTCTTTTTTTTTTCTCTTGTTACACAGAATTTAACTGTCTGCAGGCATTTAAGCCCAGAATATCCTACCTTCTCTGCAAAGAGATAAAACATTAGAGTTTCTCTTAAAAGACAACTTGGGTGGCTGTGAATAACCTTCCCTGGAACTGAAGTAACTCCATTATTCTGATTCACAGGGGCTCATTCCTTATGGTTTCTTTTCCCCACTTTTCAAACTGCTGTTTAGCACCCTTACTTCACCTCTGCCTTTGTCTTTGTAGATCTTCTGAAGTTGCTCAGGGGTAGGAAGATTTTTTTTTTTAAATATGTGAGTAGAAGTTTGTGTAGGCTTCATGGATTTGCATGAGCCATAGAAAGACCTTTTCCTATTTGTAACACTTTATGGTTGATTCTTCAAGGTCTGCAATGATCAAACGGAGCAGGGGAGGTAGTCTTGGAGTTGGTAGCAAGGCAAAATAAAGAAGAGTCTCTCAATGTGACTTGTTCTATCTGCTGTCTGCAAAGGAACATTCCTGCAAGTGATGCCACTGCTGAAGCTGAAAATCATGGGGAACATCAGTTAGAGAGACGAGAACAGGAACAAGAGAGCAGGCAATCTGTGAGCAGTCTGCTTGAGCAGAGGGCAGGGCTGGGGAGGGGAATGCTGCACCATGGGCTGTTCTTGAGTGGAGATTTCCAACCCAGGGCTGTGTGCAATGGTTAACAGCAGAAGTTCCTTCTGCTGGTACTGCAGAGTGATGTGGCTGCACTCCACTTTGATATATAGATAGTTAAATCAGTATGATTAGACTGTGCAAATTAAATTGATGTAACATCATATAAGCATTGCCTGGAGAAGAAAGAATTTGATTTTCAGAAATACTGGATACTTGCAAAGTTCAGCTGCCTAAGGATTGCTTTGAAAAAATTGAATCTTTGGTGTGGAGCCTTTGCTTAACCAATGACAAAGAACTGATTTTTAAGGTAAAGAACAAGGGAAAAAAGAATTTATAAGAAAGTATGAGAAGTACAGACAAAATTTCAAAATAATATTTAGACTCAGGCAAATTCTATGAAATGGAATAAGAAAACATGGCAGATAATATCCAGAGTAAAATTAACTTTATTAAAGTAGTTGTAACATTTTTTGTGGAAGTGTTACATGAGCATGTAGGAAATTTATATTATCTTAGGAAACTTGTCACTCTGAAGTCACTGCTTGACATTCAGTTATTTTTAGTTTACTGTCACATACGAAATTATTCTGATAGCCACCATTAATTTTCTAGAGTATTACAAAGAGCACTATTTGCACTCCTTACTAAAAACCTTAAAGGAAAGAGAAAATACAAGTACTTTCCTCCAGAAATCAGCTCCTAAGGCTGCAGTTAGGGAACTAACATTTCTATATACCATCAACTTCTTTAAAATCATAGTTTCCATTAAAAGGATCTAGGGTTTTTTTTGCCTGTACTTTTGGTACGGAAATGTTTCAGATTCAGATTACTCTTAGGTCATCAAGGTAAAAGATACAGACTTGCCTCGTTTAAAATTAATTAATAAATTGTTAACTCTGGAACCTAATGATGATATTAAATTGACACAATCCTTTTTATGTCATATCATGTCCTTTTTGCAGAATCAGCCAGGTACTTTAGTATCTGTTATTTAATAATGCATCTCAGCCTCCAGGAGCTATGAAAGACAAATGTCTTCCTTGTCTTCAGAAATTCAGTGAGACTAAACCTTTTATTGAGAGCTTTTTGGGAGCCCCCTTTTTATATTGCCTGAGTAGATGACCTTCCTTTGCAGGACAATATAAGCTGAAAATAATACAGATTTCAGCAAACAGTAGCAGAATATACTTCCTATTCTATGCTTATTTCATCTTTTAAGACGTGTTTAATGAAGTTCAGCGATCTTTCAGATTTACTATGCCTTCATTACTGAATATATTAGTAGGCCTTAAAGAATCTTTTCTATGCCCAAAAGACATTGCATACAAGCAAAGGAGCAGTAGAAGTGCCTTTACTGAGAGGTGCCATGAACTCTACCTGCTCTAAATGCAAGCTGAAATTTGGGCTGTTGAAAGAGTCTGGTCAGTGATACGAAGCAGCTTTAGGTCACTGAGCTCAGCTGTGGAGCCTCCACAAAATGTGCTCCATGTTCAGACTTGGTGCATTGCACAAAGTGTAGAGAGGGACTCTAGGAGACATCTTAGATACACGCAGAGAGAAATGACAAGTGTTAATGCCCAAACCATTTAATTTCAGAGGAGCAGCCAATCTGTACAACTCAGGAAACCCTAAATACACACAGAATATTTAAGGATTCTACTCTAGTAAAAATAGTAACAAAAGAGATGAATGTGTAAAAAAAGTTTAACAGCACTGGAAGTAAAGCTGAAGAGAGAAATGGGCAAGCAGAAGGTGTCAGATCACTCGTGATTTAAGTGTACATTCTTCCATGAGCGGCGTAAACATTTTTTAAAATTTTGGTTTCGGTTGCATACGGTATAAAGTATTCTCTTGAGCTCATGAGGCTCGTTGGAATCAGGCACTGATGCTGAGCCCAGGGAGAAGAGGCAGAGTCATTCCCTTGCTGTGTTCCTGCCTGACCTTGTATTCTCTGCACTGCTGGTTAGGCACTTCTAAAGCTGCCAGTAGCGCCGACGGCTTCACGGAGCTGGAGGGGGCAGGGGGGAAGAAATCCAGCACGGAGCTGTTCTGCTGCCTTTTTGCTCCTGACACACCCCATATGCTGAGATGGTGGGTGGCAGTAGGAGAGCTGGCACGTTAGCAGCACTGTGTTCCCCGTGCCAGGGGAGTAATCTGTTGGCTGGTTAAATCTCATTTCTGATTCATCTCTACTTCCTGAGCAGCACTAAGAGGCGAGATCCTCACAGAAAGCCCAGCTCTTGGAGTGTATGATAGTGCAGTCTAGAGGAGACTCTGAAGCTTGTGCCTTGAAACTCTGCTTTGAATACTGATTTTAATTTATTTAGAATAACCCTCAAACTCTAGAATTTCTAGAACTGCTGTGCAGTAGCAATTTTTATGGAAATAATAGAGCTGTTTGCCCTTGTTAGGTTTTTAGATATGCACATGCATGGGAAAATTCACTACACCAGAAGATTCAAGTAGGCAAATCAAAGCAGAAACAAAAAAACTTATTTTCTCTGCTAATAACATTGCTTGTTAAACAGAAGTTGGCATAGAATCCTGGTGTGAAATTGCCAAGAAAAGATTGTTAATTTGGCATAAGCTTTAAGTCGTTTCATTCAGTATCACATGAAAATGAGTAGAATTATACGTGTGTTTGTACTGTGCACTGCTAGTGAAAAGGAGGATTTGCAACACAAGGAAAATAGGTGTGCACTGTCAGGGGGAGTTCATGTTTGTTTGACAACCCCAGGACTTGGCAAACAAATGCAGCAAACTTGGAGGGAAGCAGCAGAGAAAACATCCTGCAATGTTTTGCTGGAAGAAGCAAAATAGAGCAGAATCAATCATCTTTTCAATGAGAGTTTGAGGTGACTTGGGCCCTGCTCTCAGCTCTGCAGAGGACTTGCTGCCTTTCTCTACTACTCTCTCTCTTTCTTTCTTGCAGTGTTGGAATAGGGCTCCTCTTTCACCACTGACCCTCCATCTGCTGGGGCTGATTTGCCCTCTCTGGAGTTTACAGAGGCTGCTGCAAAGGGAGTGGTCCCCGTTGCCTTGGGGCAATCATGTCTGTTCCTCATGCATCAAACTGTTCTTGTCAGCTTTAACAGTCTCAACAAAGCTGCAAAACTGGAGAATGGGGGGGGGAACACCCTTCAACAGCAGAGTTATTAATTGAATTTTTGCCTTACTGTAATGTTGCAAGTATCTAGAAGTATTTGTCTTCTTTTTTCATTGAAATATCTAAATTCTCCTTTATTTGGGTCTGTGGATGAAGCAGAACCCTACTGGCAATAGTGTAGAGTTTCTGCTCAATTGAGCTTGAATGTGTACAAGGTTCGTTCTTTACACCTACCTTTCATATGAGGGGTCAAGCCAGAGTAATACCAGGAAAAAAACATGGAATAAAATCCTGATTCCACTGAAATCAGTTTGATTATTCAGTGTTGGATTTGTTTGAACTAGGATTTTAGCTGAAGTTAGCTGGAGGTAGGATCTTTTTTGTAATGGATTCCTGGTGCTGAAATATCTTTCTTCACAACTGGAATAAGACTACTGATAGTACAGGAGTTTGCAGCAGCATTCAACAGATAGCAAAAATAAAAGCCATCCAAATTAAAATTTAAAAAAAAAATAGAAGGAATGCCTTACTCAGCTCCAGTATTGTTCCTGATGTGACAGGTCCTCTTCAGTCTGCAGAGCAGCTCTGCAAAGGCACCTCTGGCTTTGGGGGAAGTCTCTTCCTCCTGCAGGTCCTTGCTGTTGGAAGCTTCCATTCTCCTGCATTCTTGGCCCCCTTGCCTCTGCATGTGCTGGTGGAGGAGCTTTTGCCTGTGGGCTGGGCATCCACTGCAGGCTGAGCTTGGAATGAGCTAATTCCTCCTCAACCTGTCTGATGTTGTGCAGCCTTCTCACCACCTCCTGCAGCCCAGCCACCAGCTGCAGGGCCCTTCCCAGGCTCACCTTCTGCAGACAAAGGTCCAGGCTCTTCCTGCATTCTGTCCCTTCACCATCTCACTGGGAGCATTGGCCACTGCCAGAGTGGATGATGCTCTTAAATGGTACTGCACTTGAAGTTGGTTCCCAATCAAACACATTAATTTAAAAATAAAATCCTCTATTGTTAATGAAATGGAGCAGCTGCAGAACAAATTTTTGTTTTGTCACATGTGTGACAACTGGTGGTGGAAAAGCAGAGGGGAGAATTGGAAATGATAGTCTCCTAAACCACTCCAAAAGGATTTATTAAACAACATCAGTCAGAGCCAGAAAGTGGAGTTGTAAGAGCTGTGGTTTCGTATAAGAGGAAAATTCTGTTGGTGTAAGAATCGTTGCGTTTTTCTTAAATGTTTGAAACACAAGGAGACTGAAGTCTTGTTTTGGGTAAAGAGAAATCAACAGTTTGTACCAAAAGTGTTCTGAAGATACAAAGAAGTACTGAATATTTTTGTTTAATATTTAAATTATTTTTGAGGAGGGAAGTAGTACAGCAAAGACAGATGGTATATTTGAACCTAATTTTGTATTAGGAATACTTTTTGGTACCTTCCTGCAGACTGGCATATGTAGCATCCAGGCTAGAAATACAGAGTGAGATAATAGAATTGTTTAGGAGAGACTTGTGCTTGCCTTTTCTGTGTGTGGGTTGGGCTGAGATTCCCTATCTGCTTTATTTTGTTCATTACCCTGTTGTGTGCTGCACAGAGTGAGAGCAGTGAGTTATCAGGCACAGGGCTGAAGGGGAAGATGAAGATAGCCTTCTTGTCCCACAAGAAGTGGGAGGTGAAGCAGCAGAGACAGGAAGACTGATTCAGGAAGATAAGGCAGTAGCTTACAACGTGGGGGACAGGAGAGCTCCTTAGAGGTAAAAGAGCTGACAAAATTTCACAGCAGGCACTGGTGGGAGATGAGAATCCAAGGGAAACATCATGCCATGAGAGAAACAAGCTTTCATTGATCACAACGTGCCAGGGTGTCTCCATGAATGCACTGTCTAGGAAACCATTAACCGTGCTGAGGAGGAATACGATGCCTGACAACTTTTTGTTTTGTTTTAAGAGGTAGACATTAAAAATACATCTAACGTATGGGACACAAAGAATCTAAATAATGTTATTAAACTTCTGGTGGATGTGAATCTCCAGGGATGTTTACATATGCTTTTGAAGAAAGCTGAAAAACATTAGATTTTGCATTTCCAGGCTTAATTCATCATTTTATTTTGTTCTGGTTAAAGAAATCTATGCAGAATTATTAAGTTGCTCAAAATAAGCCCAAAATAGAGGACTGAGTTTTATAAACATTTTACATATTTGTGTTTAATTTGTTGAAAATAGGATAAAATCTGCTCTCATTTGGCATCCCGAATACAAATATTAGGAACCCAATCCCCTGATGCAGTATAATTTTTAACAGTACAATTTAACAGTCTTCCAAAAGATATTGTGCACACTTTTATTTAACAATAAGGATTTTTTTTTTTTTTAGTATAGAAAAATAATTCATATGTTTGCCTTTGTACCTTATGAACTGAACTGCTGTGTCTTGGCTTCTGTGCACACCTGCATTCACTGCAGAAGAAAAGGAAAACAAAGTTCCACCAACAGTGTATGATTTGGAAATATATTTATTTAGCTGGCTCAAAAAATTAGGTTAGGAGATCACAGTGCATGGAGGGTCTTTTACCTGTAAAATATAAACCTTCTATCTCCCAGTGCAGGAGTGTTAAGTGCAGAGCTTTTAAGTTGAGAAAATATGCAGTTCATATGAAAGGTTTGATAGCACTATATACCCTCCAAAAGCTTAAATGTGCCTGACTGGTTTTATGGAGGACAGTAAATTAGTCTTTCCTTTACCTCTGACAGGTGAGCAGCAGTTCTTGCATGACCGGTGGCTCTCACCACACGTCGCTACCACACAGGTGAGGCTTTCCCTTTCAAAATGATGACTTGAAAGAAAAACAAGATGTCTTTGCTGGTTATAAATTTAACTCTTCTATGATTAGTCTGGGCCAATTAGGACACCCCTGGGGTTCAGACTATGGCTCAAGTACAAGCTTGAAAGCCCGATTAGCTGAGGTCTCTTGATACTTGTTCTTGGTAGTAAATGCTGGCACATATAGTATTGATTTTCATTTAGATATCTTAATGTTTCCAGACAATCCTAGCAGATGTGGGCTGAACTCAGATCTACGAGAGTGCTGGGCTGCAATCTGCAAGCATTTTTCTTGCCATTTTGTTTCATTTTTCCTAAACTTAACTGATTTGGAATCAGGAGATATAAATGAAAAATGCAGAGTTTGCCTATCAATCATGGCATGTACAAACATTGCTACTGCCCTTTTCTAACATCCTATTACCACTGGGTAGTTGGCTAGTCAAACAGGAATAAAAATTACACTGCAAACATCATAAGTTAGGCTTGATTTGTTGAGCAAGAAGCCTGACAATTCTGTAAGAGTTATATACCTCAGCCTCGCTGAAAATCAGCCTTGTTATGGCTCTGGTACGTCTATAAAGATTGTTCATTTCATATAAAACAGCTACCTGCACTGAAAGGCCTGAAAGGAAGAATGATGCTGGTTATAAATATAGAGGAAAATCTATTTGTCTGCCCCTTCGTGCTGTTAGCAAGTCACACGACGCAGCCCGGCCGCGGCTCCTCGGCAGCAGGGGGAGTTTGCCATGGCCACCTTTCGCTTTCATCTTCTGGCCTGGGCTGGAGCACATCATCTCTCTTTGTCATATGAGATAAAGCAATGAAGTGTGACCAGTGCCACTGCATTGCACTCTGCCCACCAGGAGCACGTTAATGATAATGAAAAACTATACTGCACTGCATTTAAACTAAATGTGAGCGTAAGGCTGTCTGTCGGCGGACTGGTAGAACAGTTAATGTCATAAAAGATAAATAGAAATTATTAGAATTGGCTTGGAAGGGATTTTTTATAGAGCAGGGTTGTATTCCTTTAAAGTAATACATTATCAGACTGTTAAATCTAATTTCAGACTACTGGGCAATTAAAATGATTAACATTATTTACTCATATAGTTCGATTCATTAAGGTTTTAAACACCCTTTACACATTATTTATGTTGAAAATAGAGAAATAATGTGTTAAAATGTCTTGGATCATTAATCATTCAAATTTGCTGTATAACTGCTTTCTCAAAACCTTAGCACCACACTGAATATTTACAAATCTCAGAGGCATTTTTAAAGGATGAGCAGAATCAAATTCCACTCACCTCTGATATGTCCAACAGACCTTCAGTAGTTTCCAGGCCTATTGTGTTTGTGATAAAAACCAGGCAGAAAAATCCTAAGATTGTCTTAAAAGTTATTCTAGCCAGGGACTTGTCCAAGTCTTGGCTGTGTTCATGTGGGGGCTTGCTCCCCTTTTGATATGTGAGGGGAACAGCATGGATGCTGTTCCTGAAGCTAATAGGAGCTCCATGGATTAAGTCTTGTGTACTGAAATGGAAATATACTCTGAGTCTGGCACTTAGTTTTCAAGTGTGTCAGATGGAATTTCGTATTATCTACTGACAAACCAGTTTATTAGATGGATATAAGAAGAGATCTTCAGGCTAGTAAATGCTGCCATTAGTCAGAGGTGAAACACCCACTTCCCTTCTGTGTTGGCATTTATAACAACCTCTGAAATACTGTGGGAAAAGTCATGAAAGTCAGTATACAGTATGTGACAAGACAATTACAAACTGCATATTGATACTGGTCTTTTGAAAAGATTGTCTACAGGCTTTTTTTAGTGGTTTGAAACATCAGGGGTTTGTTTGTTTGCTTGTTTGTTTTTTATTCCTGCATGCACTAAAAATACCTTTTTGAAACAAATGCTGTAAATTACAGGGGCCAGGTGGATATAATTGAGACTGGGGTGCCATGTTCTGGGAAGGCAGATTATTGAGTTTGCCTGTCCCTGGAAGCACTGGAGGCCCATGAAGTGGCTCACAGTGCACTGGGCAGGGATCTCAGTCCTTGCCTGTTGGAGGTTCTGGGCACGCAAGGGGCTGCAGGAAGCTGCTGAGTCACTGAATGTCCTGTTCCCCAGAGGCCAGATTGCTGAACAAGTGTGGTCATTACTCTTTTGTGGCCCCATTAGTAAGAAGAAGTCGTCATTATAATTAGCCTCTTTGAAACCACCCAGGGGCTCAGCTGATGTGTCAGAAATGTAGATGGTATTGAACACGGCAACACAGCTGTATTGTCCCAGCTGGCAGAGTGACCCCAGCACCAATGCTGTATTCACCCACTTTGAGAATATCCAGGAGTACTCAGACTCCTCCTAGATGCCATTTCAGGAGCCATGTGCTCTGGGTAGACACTGCAGAAGTACCTTCGTAATTTAGGTGATCTGGATTAGGCCCAGTTATCTTAACAGATGTACTAAGGAGCTCTGCCTTCTAAGTTATTCACTTAACAGGATGCCCAGGTGCAGTTAGAGACAAGTGCAGCAATGCCAGGATCATTAGTAAATGGTGTACTGACAGCAAAGGTGTGCCCAAGTGGCTCATCTTCCAGTAAGACCTGGAGAGGAGAAAATCAGCAAGCTGTTGAGGATTCACACAACTGTCCTGAAAGAGACCCTTTTTCACCTCTTGGATTAGCCACTTTCTCCCTTCATTCCTTTACTCTTAGGCTCTGTGTAAAGCTGCCTGGCACAGTGAGGGGCTCACGATGCAGCCTCAAGCCATGGTGTTTGCCAGGGCCATGTCCTGTGCCTGATGCAGACCTTGAACTAGAAAATAAAGGCAACTGTCAGCCTGTATCAGTGAGGCTGTTTCTAATGTTATTCATCATTCATTTCAAGAGCAACATGAGCAAAGCCTTTCCCTTGAGAGACTGGCAGCTGTTACCATCTCAGCAATACTCTAAGCTTTTGCTGACTTCAGGGAACAGAAAGCCCAGAGTTACTCCTGACTCATGTCAGTGTGTGGTGGTCTAAGCCAGCCCACCAAAATGGCACACAGAGGCACTGCACCATTGCAGAATGAAGGCTGATGATCAGCAGCTACTCACTCACAATGAATATTATTTGCTTAAGTTTTTCCTACCCCGAATCCATATGGAGGGAGGCGAGGTAGAGAAATAGTCCCTTTAACTTGGACTGAGATGTCTGCCTGTGTTCTCTGCTATGTCCTGTATGTCTGTCTTACTCAGAAGCCTGGGACTTTGCCATATTTGTGATCTCTGGCATCACTTGTGGTAGACACAACTTGTGCCTCCTCTTCCTAAACTTATAAATTTGGATGGCAGAAGGTGAGGAGAGGAAGGGGATCCAGGGGACTGAAATGGGCTTCCCTTTTCCCAGTAGCAAATTCTCCTTTTGCACTGGGTTTATACATGAGAATTTATCCATCCTTTTGATGTGTGACAGAGTGCTGGCCTTCAAGTTAACCTGGCTGTGTTTGGTCACAAAGTATTAAGACTGCTGCTGGTGCCCCCAATACCTTTGCCCAAGCTGAGCTCTCCTGGGGGTTGTTGGACTTGTTTCCCCACAGGGCTGCAGAGGAGTTCTGCCCAAATGATCGGCCAGGAGAGTATACTGAGCTGAAAATACAACCCCATAATACCACAAACCCTCGCAGATATCAGAGAAATACAGAATAAAAAATTTAGTCCGGGTCTCTGCCTTTTCTATTTTGCTAATAATTAGAATTATATAACACGGGAATGACTTTTATTGTTGATATATCTGGGAAATTATTTTTCCTTTGAGTTTTTCAGACTTCTTATACCTCCCATTGATTTTGATTATTTACTGTTTGACAAGGGGAGCACAGGCAGCCCATGCTGTGCGAAAGATCAGAGGTGCCTTCATTCCTCAAGGCTATTGCCTTCTTTAATTCTTCAGTGTAGGATCAGTGAACTGATTGCATTTTCTTCTGTTTGACACTTTATATTTCACATTTCTTCATCAAACTATGATAGCATGCTCTCTTTTAGAGCAAGCTGCTCTGAGAATATAACCTTTTTGTCTTGGCCATTATTATAACTCTTTGGTGACTTGTAACAGCGACTCTCCGCAGCTATCCTGCTTCACCATCTTTCAGTTAAACTGGATGGAGTTGAGTATCTTGTTAATCCACTTTTTGTGCTTTTCTTTTATTGGTGTTATATGTATTTCATATTTAATCATTGCATGATGTGGCTTGAGGGCAGTTGTTCTTTGATTTCTTTTTTTTTTTATTCCCTCAACCAGGATAGTCTTACAGGCCTAAGGGGAGACTTTTAAGCTGCAAACACTGTATGCCAGATCTGGTAGTAAAAAGCACAGTTCAAATATTTACAAATAGAAACAAATAAATGTACAGTCTATTTGAGCATGCAGTTATGTGTGTACATTTTTGAAAAACAGCTCCTTGGACAGACATGTTTTACAATGGTGGGAAAGAAGCCAAAGGGATATGAGTGTTTAGAGTCTTGCTACTTTCTGAGTGATCCACTTTCTATTAGAAAATAATTAATGTAAGTATCTCAAGTAGAAGAAACAGAAGTTAGTTCTGTCAAACCTGACTTCAGGTTATGGTTCCAAATATTTTGATCATATAGGCTTCTCCTTTTCTGTATAGTAATATATGCAATATAGTACATATTTCCAGTGACTGTGCTGTGAGTCCCTGTAAATGAAAACTTGGGTGATGTTAGATCAAAGTCTACAGTAATTTCATAATTTCTTTAAGAAGAAATGCTTGTTTCCAGCTCTAGTTGGCATCAGTCTAAATGAATCAGTAAAATGGGATGATCTCAGCTCATATAAATAATAGCAGCCCTCTCCTGTTAAAAATTTCTTTCTTCTTGAAAAGGCAGTTGTCCCACATTAATGCATTTCTAATCAAAAACACTAAGCCCCATATGGTATTTTTTAACACATTTGAGAACCCTGCTTGAGACAGAGCTCTAAATGTACGGGAAACCAAACTTCATTGTTTTTCAGCACTCAAGAGAATGTACAAAAAGTAGACCCTTATATTTCTGTCTTATCCTGCTTATTAGTTTTACAGTTCTGGGTCTCATTCTCTTTCCTATTCCTCTTTCTCTACTTTTTTTTTTTTGTGTGTGAAATGACCTTCATGTTACCATATTACGAGGTTCGTCCTCTCTTTCCCTCTTAAACATAATGAACATGAGGAAACCTCTCTGAGACATGAAAAAAGACCAGGAGGGGACATCCCAGAATACCAGGGGATGGTGAGAAAAGAGGTCCACAGTACTTCAAACTAGAAAAATGTTAGCATTTAAGACAGAGCTTGCCTGTAGAAATTCTGCTTGAAAAGAGCCCATGTTTTTGTGAAAATATATCTAATAAGATACTTTGATTTAAATATATTAAAGATTAAAATATATTTGTTTTTCTTTTTATCCTTTAAATGGCGTCTGTTTCCTCTGAGTCATCACTAATTGCCAAAATTTCATATTGTGAAATTACTCACTCATATTGTAAGGTAGAAAATAAGCATAAGTTGCTAGAGTCAATATTGTACATTACCTAAAATTTCTCATGCTGTGGAAGCCCTTCAAGATATACATACATCCAGAAAAACCTTACACTTCAGGTTTAATTCTGATTTTTTACTGGTTAAAAGCAGATCTTTTAGCACCAATTTAAAAGTGTTACCGTGGTGTTTTCTAAAATTTGCTGGTATTCAGCACAGAATGCTATCAGAATGTAGGTGTGGAGGTCAGCCCAAAGCAGGGCCAGCAGTGTGAGGCCACCCAGGACCACGTCCTGTTCAGTTTTGCTTTTTTTCAAAGATGGAGCCTCACTGAGTCCTTGGGTGAGCATTTGACCACCCTCTAGTTAAATAAGCAAACAATTTAATGAAGTATTCCCATGTTACAGCCTTTGTTCCAGGGATATGGAAACCTGTGTCCCAAATTTCCGTGTGAAAGTAGAATGAAAAACACTCAGTACCTTCACTCCCTCTTTGTCACTGAATCTCCTGTGCCCTCTCATCTGTGGGCTCACACCTTTTTCAACCTTCTTTATGTTGATCTTGTACTTAAGGAAACCTTTCTTTTCCTTTCTAATATCCCTCACAAGTTTTAGTTTGATTTCTGTGATCCATCCCTGCATTTTGAGCAACATCTCTGCTTGGTGACACATTCCCACTGTCACCTTGTGTGTGAGTCCTTTCCAAATCAGCAGAAGTTCCTTGTTCATGCCTTTGGACACACCCACTCAAATTCTTGCATTCTGGAAGGGGCTGCTTCCAGCTTTGAGGAGGTTTTGCGCCACAAAAGTATCCCAAGAAGGGGAAAAAATAAATAGCTTCTCATTCTGACCTGGCAATTGCAAGGTAAGCAAATATATTTCTGTGTGTATGCTAGGGAGAAAAACCTGCCTTAATGGCAAATTTGGCAACAGAAAGAGGAATGACAGGGAATGGGGAGTGGTAATGAAAGGGTTTAATTTCAGCATGCACAGTTCAGAGCTTGAGGAAAAGTGAGATAAAATTCTGTCTTGACAACCTATAGTTCAGCTATCCTTCCTAGCAGAAATAGGCCTTGTGCAGAGTGATGGTCTGGCTGACAAACAGGTCTGTGTCACTTCATTATACTAAACATCTTTTGCTTCAGAGTTTTTACATTAATTTTTTAATAAGCAGAATGTAAAGAAAAAATTAATTACTGGCCACTACATGGTGCTTTTTGATGGAACTATTAATTTATGGGGAGGATAGAGCTTACCCTCTCTCTGGGTGTGCCTGAGTTTTAAATGGGCTCAAACATGCAGGATGGGAAAAGGCCTTATCAGAGGCACACTTAGGGACAAGTAACTGTCTGAAATTATTGTTCAGCACACCTGGAGTCTCTTTCAAGCCATGTGGGGCCGCTTCCCGCAGTGTCAGCACCAAATGGTTATTCCAGGAGGATGAGAGCAGCTAGAAATTTAGTTAGCAGAGGAAAAACCAGGCATGCCAATGTACTTCCTCCAGTTAACTTAAATTGCCCCTGTGACCCTGCAGCGCTCTGCACTGATGTTCTGCTGTAACATTACTTGAATGACATTTTGTCATTTGCTGAATGTTAACCTGCAAAAATGCCATCTTTGCTCCTTTACTTTGAGACAGGATGACATGCACTGCAGCCCCTGTTGTTGGGGGGTAATTTTATGCTCCTTTCCTGACAGACAGGATTCCAATAGCACCATATGTCAAAAGCTCCAACCCATTCCAGTCATGTACCCACACCGTCCAGCTGTCACAGCTATAATTATTGAAACTAAAGCCCAGAGAAGTTTCTAGTTTTGGAAATGCTCTAGTCTCCTTAGATCTTTACTACTGATGTTATAGCTGATTAGGACCCTGCCAGCCTTCTGTTGGTCTCTTGAAAACTGCTGTAATTCCCATTCATCATGGAAGCTAACCAGCTGCTCCAGAGCCATCCCCTCAAATGTGTTGCTTGATGTTGTACTTTGCTGTTGTCCTGACCTTGATACTTTGGATGTTCAAACAAAGGCTCCTTATTTTGCTGAATCTGGTCCAAAAGGAGCCAGTTAGCTCCATCCTGCACAGAAAAACTGAAGCATTTTTTGTTGGTACCTGGTGTCACTGTAAAGACTGGTGCTAATCCACACTCTCTTCTTGGTCATCCTGCCACATCTTCCTGGCCATTGCAGGAGGGGAGTGAGAGGCAGAGACCCCTGGAATGCTCTCCTGTCAGGTTGACACCAAGCTCTTGGCAAGAACATCTGTCTTGTCTCAACAGAGACGAAAGGGACTACTGTAATCAGGGCTTTGAGCCTTTACAGCCACTTTTGTCACTTTTAACCAAATGTAATGAAGTTCAACATCTTTTGATTTTATTTGAAACTTTGGTCTGAGTAGAGAGTTCAGCTATTGGCTTTTCCCATTAAAATCTTAAAGTTGAAAGCTTTATGATCTTGAGGTGTTTATAAGTTTTAGGCTTTTTTGACAGCCTTTGCATTCATATCTCTTGCAGTGCAGATATGTGTAGTACATAAAGTAGCACCTTTTTAGATTGCATTTTCACACTATAATCCTTTTTTTTTTCCCACTCTAGGAATCAGTCCCCCCTTGTACCTACCCATTGAAGTAACCTCACTCACAGTGTTAGTTATGCTTTTCTGGTTTGTTCATTCACTTAGAAGGCATTTTTTATTCTAAATATGTGAAAGCTTTTATATTTAAATAAGAAGCATTTAATTTATCTGGCTTATATTTTGATCAAATAGCAATTTGTAATCTAGTGCCTAGACTCCAATAAGCTGCTCTCAACCTGGATTTTCTAAACTCTTTTGAGATGCTAGGTAACAAAATGTCAATATCTTTAAAGAAGAAATGTTTTATTGATGAAGAGAGATTTTTAAAATGTGAAAAGCAAGAGTGAGTTGGAATTCCTCGACTGGAACAACTGACTAATTTGATGAAGAAAATGAGAAGAAATTTGCTAAACATATTCTTTAGCAACTGTCTTCTAATAATGAAGAAGCTATTCCAACAAAAGCCATCACACACACAAAAAAGGGAATTTGATATTGCTGCTGAGAAAGCTCAGGATGACTTTGACTATTGGAAGAAGATCAAGTGTGTTGTCATGCAGATCACTGGCTCCCTTTCACAGGCAGCAAGGATGGTGTAGATTTAAAAGACAGACCAGGTTTTTCAGAGCACTCAGAAGAAATTATCCCAAGTGGAAAATAAACTGTGTCTAATTTATGGTTAATACATAGTATTTTTAGATATTATTTTAGCGGCCAGATTAGGAAAAAATGAAGAGACTTGATCTGGTGGACCCTGAGGTCCTTGTTTTTTCCCAAATACCTGGTTCCATGATCCTGGTTTTTTTTTCTCATTAACCAGCTCTGTGTGGAAGCCTGAAGTCAACAACTTCTGGATAGTTTATTGCACCTGAGCCTACTTTTGGGAGTCCTGGTAGTCACCTTACACTGAGCTGAATAATAATTGAAATGTGACTGTTAAATAGGAGACAAAAAGAGAGTCATCAGCCAAAGAGCTCAATAAAACAGGGTAACCAAAGACACAAAAAGAAAGTAACCAGAGACAAAAAAAATGAACTGGAGAAGCAATCAGTGTAAAAGCAGCAGAGGGATGTGTAAAGAGAAACGTGGCACAAGGATTGTGTCCCAAACAAGAGAGCTGAGGGGGGCACTGAGCTAAATGTGCCAGTGGTGACAGACAAGCCCCTCAAATGGCCTAGGACAGCCAGCAGAAAACAAAGGATGGAGAAAACATGGGGAAGTGCTCTCAATTCTGGGGTACAACATGAGAGAGACTTCTGGAAAATTTCTACTAAAACTCAAGGAGAGAATACATGCTGGAATTCTGAGACATAGTAAAAACCTCAGTAAAAAATGGCAAAGAAAAAGGTGAAAGCACAGGATCTGTCAAATGCACAGTGAATATTAAGCAGAACACAACTTGTTCAGAACAAGACTTAGAAAAAACATCCAGGACTGAATGAGTAAGGAAGAGTAAAAAGAATGTAGATCTCTTTCAGAAAATAAGAAGAAATAAATACTAGCAGAATGTATAAGGAAGGCACAAAAGATACTTTTATGTGGTATTTTTAGCAAGGCAGAAATGGGTGCAGCTACAATATAGCTGAATCTACTAACATCTGCCTTGGAAATAGGTTTAGCAAGTCATCTCACAGAAATGGCATAGTTTGGAAACTTAGGGCCACCAAAAGCCTGGATTAAAGTAATAGAAAATGTGTACAGTTATAGAAGAAGCCAATAGAAGGAATTTCCATAATCACAGGAGTGGGATGAGCCAGGTTGCTGTTACTGCTGTCGTTCTGTTTAGCGTTGTTTCCGAATTAAAAGATGAAGGGAAAGGGGGGAAAGAATCATGTTTTATGAGAAAACAGTGAAAACACAGCTTCTCAGAGGATATTCATCTTATGGCTTCATTAAAGAACCATCAGAGGTTCCTTGGAGAAACTCAGACCAATAAGCAGAAACTCAGACTGAGGTTCAGCATGCAGAGATAAGGAATGAAGTCTGAGACAACTTAAAAGGGACTGTGAAAAGAGAGTTTGAGGAATTTCAGATAACTGTTCTTTTGCTTTTGCCTCTTGTTTGATAATAGTGCTATTTCTTTTCACCAAACCGAGTCTCTTGCTTCAGGAAAACTATCTTCAACATAAACTTGTTAAAAAGGGAATGTGTGGGCAGTAGCACCCTGGAAAGCTCTGCATTGAGCTTTAGCCTAATGGATCTCAGTCATAAGCAATCTGGAGAGGCTGACTTAGTGGAGAGTGCTCTGATGGCTAAGGCTCTGCAACTAATTTATATCAATTTTGAATGCAGTTTTATGTGTTTGAATGTTCTCAGTGATAGGGATATCAAGTCCTTTTCCCTCTGGCTAAATCTAACAAGTAATTGGGCAATTTCCTACACCCCTTGATCCAGGTAAATGATAGTCAAGTGCCCACTTTCCCCCTACTGTGTGTGACCTGGGAGATTGGGGGGGTTTGATGCTTTGCTTTAAATGAAATTTGGAAACATTTGAAAAATCACTTTGCTTGATTATGTGTAATGTTCTTATCCTTCTGCAATGTTGCAGCTGGGGATCACAGGGAAGGTGCTTTATTCTCTGTTGTGCCATAGTATTGCCAAAGCAAATACAGGCTTAGTGTCCTGCAGCAGAAATGCTGTAAAAAAGTTCAAACAGGGAGTTCACTGGCCTAGTAAATATTATGTTGAGTTATATATGGAACTTATATTGCATGCAAGAGAAAAAGAAAAGGGATTTTTATGATTTATTGTACCTATGCTAACTGAGGCAAAGGAAGCATCCAGCTCTCCTAGGAAGAAATAAAATTATGCCAAGATTTTTTTAAAATTATGTTCAATACTTAAAAAAACTGTGATATATGAAAATTTATGATTATTGCTTTTAGACTGTTGAGTTGACATGTAAAAAAACCCTTGTTTTTATGAGATACTTTGAAAATTATTCAAAGACAGCAATACTTTTATAAACTTATAATTTTAAAAGAATGTAGCAGTAATCATGTAAGTGCAGTGATGGATTGATACCCATCTGCTTAGTTAGGAAGAGCTGCTACTTTAGACTGATTTCATAATTACCTTTAGTTTGATACTATTCCAGTTTGGTTTGGTTTTTTTTTTTTTTTTTTTAAATAGTATATAATAGGAAAAAAAAGAACAGTAAAGAAGAGATAAGAAAATAATAGCTGTTCAGAGGATGTTATTTCTTGTCTTGGTTTTCTGTTTTTAACTGACAGTGTGGTACAGAATTCTGCTAGGCAGAAGCATGCCAAACTGATTTTTATAATCATTGCTATTATTACTGTTTATTACAATAATATACTTTAAATTTACAGTTTTGAGCCATCACTGGTATAGAAGACTATATGTGTAGCTATACATACCTAATTATTAGTGGAAGGTATTAGTATTGTAAACACAGCTTATCTTTGTATGAGAGTGGCATTAATAACAGAGTTTCATAAATGCCAACATACAGTACGATAATTTCAAGACTCTCTGAAAATATGGTGTATTGTAGCTGAAGATGTTCACAAATGCATGTTGTGGATGGGGAGGGGGAGGAGGGCTGTTTTGTGCTTAGAATGCTTTCTGATGCATAAATATTAGCATTAAATAATTTTGAATACCTTGTTTTCTAAAAAGATTAGTAGCTCTTCTCTGCGTGATAAATTGTGCAAGAGTTATTGTTCACACCAGTCTTTGTACTGTATTATCCTGTGTAGCTTTAAATAACCCAGCCCAAACTACACTCAGCAAGCTGTTGGGAAAGCTTGGAGGAATCTCAGAGCTGAAGGGCCAATTTGTGCCCTGACTTACATCCTGTACAAATGCACTGACTTTGTGCTGCCTCTGAAGGGTATAAGGAAGGAAAGAATGTAATCTGTAGTTTTTATTATTTTTATTTAGCTTCATTCTATTTTTTGTTTTCTATTTTATGTTTATGTGTGATTTAATCTTCCTGCAGAGGAACCTTGTGCCTGTGTGTTGCTGGTTTGTGGATAGCAGCACTTCACCCTCTCTTGCTTGGCATCTCAAACGTTACATGAAAATCTTATTAAAAACAAAAAAAGAAGAGAGAGCTTGTTTACCAAAACTCTGGTTTATATTGGATCACATTTGGAATCCCAAGCTTCACACTTGAAAATATTGCAAAATAATGTATTATTTCCTTAAATTGGTAAGTGCCAGTGTTTTGGTTTGGTGTTTTTTTTTTTTTTTAATTTTTTTTTTTTTTTTTTTTTTTTTTTTTTTGTTTTTTGTTTTTGGTGCATCTGGACTGCCTCTTCTCAGTGAATTTTGCAGTCCATGTTGCTCTGATTTAGGAGCTATTCTGCCTGTAAAGTTATAGGCATTGGGGAGACAGTGTAAATGTGGCTTCTCTAAATTTGCTTTGAATCACCAAAGATCCATCAAGCCATTGTAATATAAAGAGTCAGTGTATCATTTTGCCTGATATTCCCCCCTATCTTCCAATGGTCTAGGAATGACTTGTTATGCTAGGAAAAAGGGAAACTGAGGTAAGGGTTCTTTGGAAATAAAAGTCATCTTACTTAAGTGTTTTCACCTGATTTTGCTCTTTGATGACTCCTGCAGCAAAGAAACCTCAGATTCTGGGTATTGTGAAGTGACTGGCAGCAAGTAAGACAAGCAGAGACATTCAGACATAGACCTAGTATTAATTCAAGCTGTGCAAATAATTAAACACACCAAGTGAAAGAGGTGAACTGAGCAGTTTCCACTGAGTTTAAGGACAAGGTGAAGAATTCCACTTTTCTTAACGACCTCAGGAATAAAGAGTATTTTGTAAGGCCATCCATCTTCCAGTAATTAGAACTAAGTCTGTTTAACAAGGAGGGTGTGTTTCCTGCTGCTGCATTTGCCTGTTTGGCTGTCCCACCACATGCCTTGTGCATATTCACTGGTCAGTGAACCCCACTGAAATGGGAGGGACGGGTTTAGCTCATGGTGCTTCATCATGTGGGAGTGGACTTTTTGAATGGGTCCTCCTGAGCTGCTCTTTATTAGTCTGCTGTCTTCCAAATGCTGAAAGTTCACCTCACTGCTGATTAATTCAATGAAAACAAGAACAATTTCAATGGAAAGGAAAAAAACCCAAGGCAATGTGTAATTGGTGTCTAGTTCACAGATCCTCCCACTGTTATTCCAGGTGAGCAGGATGCTCACCCTGTTCAATTGCTAAGCTAGAGGAAAGGTGGTGGATGACTCTCCAGCAGAAGAGATTTAAGAGTAGAAGTTGTGCCACAGTTCAGTGCTAGCCAGTTTGTTTTCACAACACTTTAATTTGGCAGTAATTGACTTGGAGGAGCAGGTTTGGAGTGTCAAGAAACAGAAAATAAATGCATTTTTTTGTGATTAATGGCTTCAGAAGTAAGTGGCTTAGCATAACTTGCTGGCTCTAACTCTTCAGTCAGGGTTACTGTGTAAGATGAATTTGGCTTTCCTGCCATTTTGCATTTTCTGGGCAGTCAGTCACAAGTTTGATTATCAGAACCTTTGGCAAAATTAAAACAATTTGAAAAGTTCACTGAACCTGCAAAAACAGTGTGTAAAATTGCTAGTAGATATCATAGACTAATGAGAAAAATTAACGTGGGTCAAACACAGCTGTGGTTAACCTCTGCAAGCACACCTAAGATATACAGTCTTTTCTTAATTGATTGAAAGAAATTGTAATCTCCACTTGAAATCCAATTCAAACTATAATGTACAAAAATGTTGCCAAAAGGACAATAGCCTTTATTTGTCACATCATAGAAAAGCAGCTGGAGAAAACAAGAGCCTTGTGCTTCCAGATCAGATCTTTTATCAGTGCTGCAATACCATTTCCATTGCACTGTGCAGAAAAGAAAAAAATCTGTCTTCAACTCATTTATCGCCATCAAAACCATGGAGTTTGTCTCCTAGGATTCCTCCTTGAGTGGCCTTTAGAAATTTTTTGCATAACCTTGACACATCTTCTATCCAAACTGTTCTCTTGTTACCTTCATTACTTCAGACTAAGTTTTCTGCCTTCTCAAGAAGCAGGTGTCAGTAAGAATTCCCACTGACACTTTCTTCAGGTACCTAAAAGTTTAAAAGTTGTGTAGGAAAGCTGTCATGAAATGAAGGATGAAAATTTCAGTTTGCTCCAGATACAACCCAGCATTAATAAGTGCCTTGGTTTTTTGTTTCCTTATAGAAAGTTTTGGAAACTTACTCCTGTGCAAGCATAATTTTTGAAAGTTCCTTTAAGGAAGCTATTAACTCTGATGGCATATGGAGAATTTATAATTTCTGCAAGTGTTATATAGGAGAGACCCTCTCATGTAAGCATATGATGCATTTAACTCATGTTATGAAATCTGCCTCTATATCTGGCAATGATTTCAAAATTTCCTGAGTTCTCTGTTTAAACTATAACAGAACTTCTAAGCACAAACTGTCACTGAAGGGGAGCTAAAGTTATGGTATGTTATGCTTAGGTAAAAAATATTAACAGAATATTTTAATTGTTTAGGCAGAACAGACAAAAAATGATGATGTGCACATTTTCCAAAGTGGTGTTAGCATTTACTTTTGTATTCCACACTGATGATCAGCCTCTCTCTTTGTTCCCTATCTCCCAAACACTTTGTCTGATGTGTTTCTGAAATGCATTTCATCTCATGCAGATAACATACACTGATTCTGCTGGCTACTAAAATTTTTAACTTTTTTTTTTTTCTTTTTTTTTTTTTTTTTTTTTAAAGGCCCCCTGCATGAGGAACTGGGGCTCTACTCCCCCTTTTCCTCCCCCTCTGCTCCCACAAAACCAGTCCATGCCAGATGATGGTTTTCCCAAAGGGCTGTAATCCTCCCAGATGACCACTCACCCATGACCAGCTACCCCCCTTCCACCTCTTCTAAAATAGGTGGCTTTGAAGTGTTTTACTCTTTTCCCTTTGGAGTATGAAAAGCATATCCTTGATGTGGGGCTTATGGATGATGCCTGCACAGGTAGGAGTGTAACTGATGACTGGTGAAAATAAGGACATTTTTGTTGTAGTGCTGCTACATGTGTATCTAAATCACATACTTCCAACTGTAGTTTCTTTTGTGAGATAATATCTGTGATTAGAAATTTTATTGGAACTTAAGAGTTACCAACTGGAATAATTTCCCCAAACCCTGTGGATTGGTTTAACCAAGGTGGTTTACCTGCTTCTCTTGGTGTTTGGTGGTCACTCATCTGACTCCCAGAGAGCTTTGGCTGCTCATGCCCTTTCTTTCAACACTGGTTAAGTTTTAAGACTCTTCCATGTTTAAGACTCACTGTTTTGAGACTCTTCCATGGGTCTATAGCAGGTTCTCCTAAGACACAAGGATTAAAAAAAGTCTTTTCCTTAAAAACCCGAGGCATCCTGGCTATTATGGCAGTATTGTTGAAGACTGTTTACTATGCTGCCCCCTAAAGAAGCTTCCTTTTAATTTGTCCAAATTAAATGCTAAAAGCAGCTCAAATATTGGGTTTTCTGTCAGGAAGCACAGCCACATATGTAGGCCTGTTACTGAAGCTGACGGGGGCTTGAATTATTGCTGCAAAAGGTTTTATGTGTTCTATAAGTTTATATACATTTCCTTTCAAACTTGGAAAATTTCTTTTCCAACCTTGCCAGGTTTTAAAATGAGAAAGTGAATTTTTATGGTCCTGTTGCAATGGAAAGGTTGGCCTGAGTTATTGTCACATGAATGACTTCAATTAAACAAAAAAAATTAGGTAAATAATGGAATTATAAGATTCTATATTATTCTATGAAGTCCTTAGAAAACCAGCACCATAACTTCAAAAATGCAGCAGATAAAGATATTTACATTTAGACTTATTTTGATTCTTTGCTGCTTTGCTTTCTCCTCCTTAAAGAAACCCAAACAAAAAGCACCACAAAACACTGCTTTAGGCAAAAGCTGTTTCCATCATATTATTTTTTTCCAAGGTAAAGACTCAGTGCCTAGACTTTTAAACAAGTGCTTTATCCTTGAAAATTAAAATAAAATATTTTCACGTAATCAGTAAATTTTGTTATGAAACTTTACAGCGGCTATATTAAACGATAAGAATAACTACTATTTTGAAATTCTGAACATCTCATAATTAGACCAGCCTTTAAGAAATATTCAGAGTTAAGGCACATTAGAATGTATTCCACAACATGGAGACAGCCCTGACAAAGAAACATTATTCTTAGATTTACAATTAATTACCCTTATGTCTATACCTTGCATTCAATTTGCATATCTTAAAAGTGCTGTAAATTTCATAGCACTCCCTTGTTATTTAAGATCATTCTGCTTTAGTAAAAGTTTCCACAGTGATAACTTTCTCTTGATTATGTAGTTGTGAGGTCAATAAATTTGGCTTTACTTGGCTCTACAATGTTATAATTTTTCTTTTTTTGTGTTGTTTTTCATTATTTTGCTCCTTGTTCCTCCTGCCCTCTCATTTATAATCCCCTGAAGAACCAGTAGATAGAGAAGTCTGGCTCGAAGACGAAGTGAGTGGTCAGATCCTCAGATGTTATCTTTTTCCCAGAACGCACTGGTACTGGGTATCTGACATGTTCTATACATCTTTCTGGTGCCAACCTCATTAAACAAATGCACCTTGATGTATAGCTCTCAAGAAATGAAATTTCATGCCATGAATTCGCTCTCTATCAGCTCATGTTCTCCCTCTCTCTCCCCCATTCTTTTCTACTCCAGGAGTAATTTTATTTATTCTTGATTTCAAGCATAATTTTACACGGTGACCGTCCATAATTTTGCACCCTGAGATTTGTCAGTGTTTTCTGATATTTAAAGAAATATCCATATTTTCTGCTCACAACTTGGTGTTTTCTGCTTTGTAAACATGGAATCCTTGCTTCTGGCCAAGGTGTGGTACATTCAGGAGGTGGGTCAGAATATTTACTTTGGTCAGATACCTACGGGGATTTTCTCTAAATATTGGACGTGTTGCAGCATGTTTGTTGGAAATTCCATAGACTTCTATGAATAATTATACATAAATGTCTTCAGCCTGTGTTTTCTGCTCTAATTCCAGGTAAACACAATATCCTTTAAGCCAGAAGGTTGTTGAATACTTTGCCAGAATAGTAAATATTACTCTCATCCTTTTTTTCCCCAATTTTTGCCCCTTCAGCTTAAAAGAATTTTAAAAAGAAATATATTTTCAAACTAGAATAAACCTTCTTTAATGAGACTATATATTATTTACAGAAAAATGCCACTAAACTCAATTAGTACCGGTCTCACCACTGGGTAGAATTGAAGTTGTTGAATTTTTTTTAATGTAGTTCATTGAAGTCATTACTGAATCTGGGGCAATATTCTATTTTTAATCAATTTTAAAAGTATAATGTATGAGAAAACAACAACATACTGTATGGATTTTTGTAGATTCACTGCTGCAAAAAATACACAGACAAATGCTTAAAGTTTATGCTCATCTTTCTTTTACTTAGAAAAATTGTTTGAATGTTACTTTAAACAGGTAATTCCTTATTGCCATCCCCTGTATTGTTAATTGGTAGCTTATTAGAGTTATTTAAAAAGTTATTATTGCAGCTTCTTTCATTTAATATTTTATTGTATATCACTATTATTTAAAACTCCTTTTCTGGATAGCAGCAGCTGTCCAAAACACTGCTTGTTGCTCAGAAACAGAATTAATAAAATAATGGAAAGCAGAGCTATTGTGTTGAACTAATGGTTATACTTCATATATTAAACAAAACCTTAGAATACAGTACTTTGAAATGCTTTCTTACTGAGTGATCCAATCATTGTGAACTTTAAATGTGAATATATGTTTTTAAAAGGGAAAAATCTGTCTTTTTTCCCTTGGGATGTGAAGTTGAAGTTACAGGAAAGAACAGGTTGTGAGATTTAACAGATATATTAATCTCTGTCTTTTAATATATAAATAATTTTGAAGAACTAAAGTAACCAGTTTAAACCTTATTTTAATGGGCCTGGTACAAGCAAGTGTTGAATATGGCACTATTCTATTAGATTATAATATAACATTACTATTAAAATGATTTTTTAAAACCTTCCCAAAATTCCAATAACAGTATTTCATGGAATATAACATGGTAGTGGAGATTAGCTAGCCCTGGAATACCTTGGCAAAAGTGTTCAAGTAGCAAGAGTTTTTCTAGTCTTATGTCCTATATACATCTGTTAAATTACTCAGAGATCTCATTAAATAAAGCTAATGTACTTGTAAAACAGTAGGGAGAGACAGTATATCATTGTAACTGTTAGAAAGAGCCATTCTGGCAAGGAGGGAGCCAGGAAGGCTTGGTGTATGCTGGTCAGTGGAGATGTTTCTAGGCCATAAATCTTGGCCCTTTCCTGCCTAGTTATTGTGTATTTCTTTAGGTGAGAGATTGATTGTAGCAATGGAAGATGAATTTGCCCATAGACCCTTTCTTTTTTTTTCTGTATACTCCTGATGTCTCGCCAAGGTGATAATGCTCTTTTTTTTTTTTTTTTTTCTGCAATCATTTGTTTCAGATTAAAAGTGTGAAACTGCATGGGGAAACACAAGAAGGCTTGTCTCTGCAGACAGGCAAAGGTGAGGGCATGAAGATGTATAACTGTCCCAGGTGGGAAAAGAGTACAGTTTACCCCCTCAGGATTTGAATCAGGTTTGTCTGAAGGAGAATGAAATAGGGTAAAACTGAGAAACAACCCTGGCTTTCCTTTATTGTGCATTTTGAGGGTGATATTTTAATTTTTTTTTAAGTATGGCTGTGTTATGCAACTAAAATATTTTGTGCTACTAAAGTATTCCTTACCTGTATATTTACTGCTGAGCAAAAGGCTCAAGAACTGCCCCCTCTGTGTGTCCTGCCCTGCTGTTTGTGCTGCAGACTGAGCAGGGGATGCTTTTCAGGAATATATATAGATGCTGAATTTATAAGAATCAATATAGTCACAAATGTTGTACAACATAGCAGGATATCATAAAAAGCAGGCAGTTCTATATAAAATACTATCTTAATCCCAGAGATTTTAAAGCCTCATTAAAATGTGGGTAAAGTCCATATATGGAATGGCAGCATTCAAAAGGTTGAAGTTGTATATCTGTGGTGCAGAGGTTTTAACCATTAGATTTGAATGTCAGTCGACTCATTTGATCACAGTTGATATTACTGTGTAACAAGTTGAGATTATGGCATGCATCATATGCATCTTAGAACCAATGGGATTTGTCATTTAAGGTTTGGGGAGCGGGATGTAAAAACGTGCTCCTTTATTTTTGAATTCGGAGGTTCTAAAATAGAGATGACAGTGTGAGCATCTTGTAGCAATCAAATTTCACATCACAGGACTTCCAGGCAAACTTTATAAGTCCTCCTAGGAAAAGACCTCCCTGCTTAATTGGGCAGAAAGATGGGGTGGCTCAGTGGCCTTTCCTGGTGCCAGAGGGGCAGTGAGAGAGCAGGATTGTGGCTGGAGTGGGAATCTGGTTAGAACAGACACCTTAAAAAACAAGAGGCAATGTCTGCAGCTGCTAGCAAGCTTAACACTGAAAATTGCAAATATCCAGGTTCTTGCAAGTCTATGGAATTTAGCTGTTCTAGCTTTGTTCTAGTTG
>WBNO01032411.1:0-62500 GCA_013400575.1 Peucedramus taeniatus | reverse complement strand
ACAGGCACTTTAGAATATTTGGCCCAAAACCTAAACCTTGAGCAAGTATACCACAGTTCACCATACTTACAAGAGCAGCAAATGTTGATATTGTTGCCTATAACAATGTCTGTGACTACCAGCAAATGCTTATTGTTTAAAGGTGAAACTTGTTGTTTTGCTGCAGTGTAGAAGTGCCTTTACATTTGTCACCATCAGATGTTAAACTGAGAAAAAGCAGGCTGGTAGATTGGGGTGCATGTGCAAAGACTGATTCTGTATGATTTTTTTCCATCCGAAAAGTGATTTTTTTTTTTTTTCCCACATCCTCTATGCTCTAGTAAAGATGTTCTTTGATCTCTTAGTACAGCAGTTCATTTTCAGTCTGATATAGAGTCAGATATTCTATTAGATACGAGATCTTTAACTATTTGTCTTACTTTGTGTGTAATTTGCTTTGGAACTCTTAGCCCAATAAATAGTAAATGATACTGACTTGCACAGCCTTGTATTTTTATTGTCTAAGATACCATATATAATGTTCTCACAACAATACTTAACTCTGAGAGGGTAGGGATTAAACACTGCTACATGACTAATTTACTGCCTTACAACATAAAAAGCAAAGCTTGGAGAGAAAGGCCTCATATGAGGCTGCATGAAGCAGAGCAATAGTATCATGTAGTGGTACTTAATAATGGCACTGGCATTTTGTTAGCATCTCTACAAGGAAAAAATTGTCCTTAGAGAAGGATAATCTACAGTCAAATCTGATTGAAGTCAAAAGAAACATTGGCTGATTTCTTTGAAAGATGCCCGTCTGTCCCTGAATTTGACTGTACACAATACATCCTGCACCAACGAGTCAGATTGTCAAGGCCAGAACCAGGTGCCTATGTTACTTGTATCCTTCTACATCAGTCATACTGTAGGGAGCAGACAATTAATTCTGGAGCAAAATTGAAAGTCAGAGGCAGAGTGTGAAAGAACAGAATGACAATAATAAAGTGCCCCTGCCTCACATTAATCTCCCTCACTTCAGGGCTGTCAGAGGCGGCCTGGCGGTGACTAATGCCAAGCTTTGCATACAGTGGTCACAGACATGAGCAGCATGCTCCCTTTACAGCATCCGCGATTCGCTTTGTTGAGTTTTTGACTCCTGCGGAATCATTGAAAAAACATCGCCGCTGGTCAGAGGGAGCAGGACGAAGTTCCTTCATCATACACCTATTGATCGATGGGCAGCATTCCCGGGCTTGGCTCAAAAGGAAGGGAGAGGGGGAAGAAAAAGGAAAAAAAAAAAAAAAGAGAAAGAAAAAGGAAAAAGGAATCCTGACAATTGCAGGGAGATTAAACTAACTTTCTGAAGGGATGAGCTCAGCAGATAAGGATTAATAAGTTTATCTTTGGACTTGCACGTTATATGCACTTACTCTAGCATCAAGACAAAATGATCTTACACCTCTATAGACACACTAATCCATTAACATTGCAAAAGACTTTGATGCACATTTGGGAATTGTGTTGCATTGATTTTATTGTCATCTTTTTGCACAAATAGTAAATAGGGTAACATTTAAGGAACAGTGTAATTATTCCCAAAAAGCAAGACATCAATGTAAAGTTTATTGTTGTAGACCAGACATTTTGACAGGAATACTGTAATATCCCAGAGGTGTCACTAGGTTACTGAAAAGGTTAAAAATTGGTGCATTGTGTCGGAGAAGAAAGGCAGTAACAACAAACAGCATTCAAAAAATCACAGGCACTTCTGTAAGAAAGTGGAAATGTGTCATGTAACAACACACAGCTTCTGTAAGTGGATTGCTGCACCGAGGAAGAAAGTGAAGCACACCTAATGAAAATGCTTCTTCCACTGCCAGCATTTCAAGGCTCGCTCTCATTATTGAGGTTGCAAAAACAACTTTCCTCTCAGGTTCCTCCTTTTATTGTATCTGAACCCCACACATGCTCTGTTGTGGAGTTTGAAAGGGCTGTGCCTGAAAATTTCATTTCTCTTCTCTGGTAGTTGTGGGAGAAAATTCCCACTTGAGACTTTATTTGCCAGAGTCTGCTGTTTTTTCCTTACTAGCCATGTATCCTAAATCAGGAGGACAATAGTATTTTTTACAGAGTGCTATTTGACAAGGAGAAAAGTACTTTTTGTCTTGTGTTATAGTTGACCAGCGGAGCAGCATTCATTAGAAACTGAATGAGAAGAGAGAAGGGGATATATGGCAATTTATGGTATGTAACCAAGAGCAACATGTTTTATGCTTAAGTATATTGTTTAGCATTCTAGAGGACTAGGAAAGAAGCACATAGGTCCCCTTGTCTACTGAATATGGTATGTCATTGGATCAGGATTAAAATGTATTTACAGTGACAATTTGAGCTTTGTACAGTGTCAAGAACTGTAGGTTTGGTTTATTTTTCTAAGGAAATTTATTTCCATTATTAGCTCCCAAATCCTTGTTCTGACTTAGAACATTTTCTTAGCATTTCCAATAGTTTTTTCAAGCTACTCAATTAGATGTGCAATTGTGTTTACTTCAAGAAGGAAATAGGAAGTGTAGAAAATGTCTGTCATTGAGGCATCAGTATGGTTTGGATTTGGTAACCTAAACACAGCTCTTCAGTGCTTGTTTATGCCAGGGGAGGAAGTCTGTTATCTGGCAGCAGTGACTTTTACCCTGCACTTGGATTAGCCCTTTCATGTGCTGCACAACATATTTTACAAGCATTATACAAAAGCAAAAGATGAAATATGCATATGGTATATGCCAGACATTTCCAGGAGTACTGATACGAATACACTTAACGATATGTCAGTCCCTCACCTTTGGGCTCCATTTCCATGCTATTCTAAATTCTAGGGGTTTTAACTCCAAAGCAGTTTATGGCAGGGGTGGTTTTGGGAGGCTGGTGAAGCCACCTTTCATTTGTGCAGCCCCTGGAGTTTGTCATTCAGGCTCCTGCTGGCAGAAAGGAGCTTTCAGTTTTGCACACACAATGCCCCTCCTTCCTTCCCTTGTGAGTTTACACCTAACTTTTCCAATCTGTTCATGGATAGTCCTCTTCTCTGGTGCCACAGGCAATGAAATCCCAGGACTGATTTCAACTAGAGACCTGCCACTAATACATGGGATTAGGGCACTCCCTGCTTTATATCCAGTGCCTTTGGATTTTTTCAAATGAGGTGGGGATGTGTTTTCCAGAGCTCTCTAAGGTGTGTATGTAGCATGGTGGCTCTACTAGTTCTTGGAGGAATCACAGCTAGGAGCTGTCACTTGAGATGTGCTGTTCTAAAGTTTTGAATAAATAATTGGTGTGTGAATCCTGCATCCTCAGCTGACCTAGATGTGGTAGATCTAATTATGTCAAGGCTGCACACTTTTAAATGCCTTTTTTTTTTTTTTTTTGTGCCAATACATTTATTCTATTTCTTTTTAATTGACCAGGGCAAAAAAAGTGATTTCATCATGTTTTTCTTTGTTTTCATAGGGTTGTAAGGTGTCTGACCCTTACTCTTCTAACCTAGGAAAATCTCGGTTTTAATTTACAGAAACTATGTACAACTTAAGTATAAATGGAAAAACAGCACTTCAGTTCAAGAAAACCAGCATTGTTATGCAGAAGACAATGAACTAACCCTTTTTTTTCTGCAGGCTCGTAGAATATGTGAGCTCTGCTGACCTCAAATCACTCTCAGTTTAGGAAGCTGTGAAAAATTATTCCTAAACTTCCTACTCAAGCTGTACCAACTTGCAGAATGATATGGAGCTCTTTTGGCTACTGATGGAGCATACTGCTGATTCCATGTCCATAAAATCTGGAGAGAATTCAGGGCACACAGACTGGTTTCCCTTCAGCCAAGATGAAAAATCCTGAATTCTTTTCTCCAGATTGGAAGATTAAGAGGTGCTTAGCTGCCCAGATTGCATCCCCACTTCAATGCACAAAATTGGCCCTTACTATATTTATATAATTTTGAAACAGAGAGAAATTAATGCAGCCTCTAAAATATTGTCCTTTAGGGATACAATTGAAGAGAAGCTCTATAAAATTTGGGAAATTAACACATTTGAAAATAAGTATGACATGTTAATAATCATAAAACAAATTCAGGAAAAGTTGTATTCCTTCAGTGAGTATTCTCACTTTGCCATTCATGTCCAGCTCATATGGGCACTATTTTGGTACAATCCACAGAAAGCAGGAGCCCTTTTCCATAGAGGGAAAGTCCATATTTGTGACGTGGATGATGTTCATTTCTTAAAGTGGTGTCTTCTCACAATGGCCTATTCACTGTTATGGTTCTGTGGTGGTTTTTCTTTTCTGGTTTCAGGGAAATGTGAGCCCCTTTATGCATTGCCAGCTTCTAAAGGAAAGGCAAAGCTTCCCCTTAGGTGTAATTAATATGTTATTATTGCTTGTGGTACAAATAAGGGGGATGTCCCATGATCTTAATGGAAACAGGGATTTCTGTTAACTCTGTTTCAACCACTTGTAGAGGTTTTCTCCTCCACCCTCCAATGTGTTTCTGCAGGCAGCAGTGACCACCAGTATCCATCTGTGTTGGACTTTGATTAGAGAGCCATGAAGAATACAGAAAAAAAGCCCCTGAATTAGTAAAAAAATGATCAAATAAGGTGACAGTTCTTAGGATAATTCAGGTGGAGAGGGACCTCAGGAGGTCACGTCAGTCAGTGTCCAGCTCAAGCTGCTCTGTCAGTGTTTAGGCTGTTCTTATTTCAGCACTCCAAAGTTCTGAACCTGGTTCAAACTCTACATTCACTGAAGCTGTGGAGGAGCTTAATAGTTAGCACTTCTTAAATGTCTGTCCAATCTGTCTGTGAAGGTTTCATTCAATTCCCTGTAACCTTAGAAGAGTTTTCATTGGGTATAGATACAGCAAAGACAGACTTGTCTTCTCACTCAGCTCTGAAAGCTTTCATTTTGTTTGACAACATTTATACTGAGCTTGGCTCATTCTCTCACAAGGAGAAAGTATGCAAACTTTACATAGAAGTGGGCAGAAAATTTGGCTACACTTGTTTGCTACAGCAAACACCAACTCACAGAAAGGCAAACATTATACTGATTTTGTTCAAACTTGAAGAAAACATGTCTGGTGCCCAGTATGGAATTTTGGATCAAAATGACAAAGGAAAATGCAGAAGCAATTTCAGTTGGAGACCCAGAGTATTTATATGGATGCTGCCCATTTGGATTTCTCCTCTTGTTTTATTGTTTACTCCCACCATCTCTCAGCCCTATGAATCATGCTTTCTCCAGGTGTAATTTTTTTGAAATGTCAAAAAAAAACCCTCATCATTTCCATCTGTACCACATCTAGATATGAAACCTCATCTTTTGTGGGCTGAATTCCTGCTTCCAGAGAAGCAGCATGTGGCTGTGCTGGTTTGATGACCCCGTGGCATCCCTGGAATGCAGTGAGGAGACTGCTTAGAACATTTTGTGCCACTCTGGAGTGAATTCCACAGCCAGGCCCTGCTCTGACACATTTCCATCCATCCCCTGCAATGCATGTGGCAGCAGTATTCCATCTGTTTCTAATGAGGCATAGCGGGGGAGGAAATCTTATGCATAAACATCTCCCACATCACTTATGATTCCATTGACAAACATCTCTGCAACAGTATTTGTTTGTGACAAAGATTTTTAGCTATTTGTTTATTTTAATACCTGTAGGTGTCAAACAGAAGAGATTAGCCAGCTCCTAAACCTGGCAAATTCCTTGGCTGAAATTTTTCCTGTATTTTGAGAGCCAATTCCAGCACAAATTCTTGGTAAAAAGGTCTTGCCTTTATTTTCCAAACTATAGATAATAATTTTGTATGTACCTATTCTATTTTAGGGGTGAGGCAGTTGTAGCTAGATTTAACTCTAAACAAAGAGCAAGCTTTTCTTTATTTAACTCCAGTTATAAACATGTTATAGCAAAATATAAATGGAGGGCAAAACAAAGGAACAAAAACTACCACTTTGCAGAGGCATTCTTTTAAAATGTATGTTTCTTTGTAGGGAAGAGCACTGCAATGTTTTTTTAAGAGGCAAATAGTTTACTGTGATGTGTATGAAGTAGAATTTTGATAGACAGAATAAGCTGCAATCCAGTTCTAAACTATAGATTTTCAAGCAGATTGATGCAACAAATTGTTAGCAAATAGCAGTTTGCAATTTGATGCTAATTAGACATAAGGCAAATATGTGCCATGACAAATTAGCAGCAAACCATACTGAAAAGGATTAGCAAGAGCTGGCACAGAGACTGCTCGATTTTGCATACTTCCTTGTCTTAGTCTAGGAGGTCTGAGCCAGTTTTCCTTCTCTGTAAATAAGAAACCAGAGCAGAGATCACAGGCATGCTAGAATGCCTTTAATTGCATATTTGAAATGTTTTAACTCTCTCTTAATCCCATGGAGGCTTTTCTCCATACCACCAGCTTTATTATCCTGGGAGATGATCAAGTACTTTATCCATTTAATATTATAACTAAATACATTATGAGGTAAGTAACTCACAGGGTTATTTACTTTAGCAAGTCTATTGTACTTATAGATTTAAGAAAAAGCCCCATTCTTATTCAAAACACCTTTGCTTAACTTCCTGCAAATGTGTTTTTCAGCGGATTTAATTATTCATTTCATTAATAAATTAATTTTTGCTAGAGGATTATCACATTTCTTTATTGATGTGCACAATGCCATTGTAGTAGTTAGTGTAGATCAAACTCATCACCATATCCAGATGAGATAATGCAGTTGTGTTTTCAAACCAGAGAGAAGCAGGAGGTGATTTTAAGGCCATTTCTTCAGACCTATGCCTGAATATCAACACAGCTGTAAGTATGACTTCAGAACTGAAGCAAAAACTGCTCTTGAATCTTTGAAGGTAACGTAATTTCACTAGGATCAAGAATGCTAAAGAAAAATCACAGTAAAAATACCTTTTTTTTTTTTTTTTTTGTTTGTTTGTTTTTTTTGTTTTTTTTTTTAATTAAAGCAGCTTATTCTTTCTTTATGTGGCTGTTTATTTGTTTAGTTTTTTTTTAATTAAGAGTTTCTGAGATAAACCATCACATTCCCCAAGCTTTCTACTCATATTTGCTGGTGTGTACTGCAGTTTGGATATGTAAAATGACACGTTTATACTTCAAGGAATCATTGGGTAGATCAGAGGTTCTTCAATACAGTTTCTCATTCAAATCTGACTTTCTAGGGCATACAAGACATTTAACTTACTAGGCTGATGGTTGTTGTCTAAAATTATATATATATATATATTACATTCCCAGCATTCCTATGTCTATATATGGATCAAAAATATTGTTAGAAATAGTTCAAAGGTGCTAAAATATTATGTAGTTAGATGTAAACACACATTTCAGTTACCAAAATAAATGAAGTGGGAAAATAAAAGGATATTATGCACAAAAGATTGTTCTTTCATAAGTCTTGGAGAGAATTCCTCAGACAATTTAAACCACGATCAGTAACAAGTTTTGCCATGGCACTGTCTTCCCACATAAACAGTATGATAACACACTATTAAGGATTTACAAAAAGGTGATGAAAGTAGTTTTGCTTTTTAAAAAGGAAAAAGTGAGAACTCCAGGCTTTTCCTGCAGTTTCTGAAGGCATCTATATATTATTCACATGAAAGGCACTGTCCTATAAAAGCTTTTGTGTGCACTGAGGCCTGGAAAAGATGTTTCTAGTATTGCCAGGCTGTCTCACTGAGTGTTTGCCTGCTCCCTTTTGCCAATAATTTTGCCCACTTGCCACATCACATCAGAAATTTGGGCAATGATATTTATGCTGGTGCAAAATCTTAGAGAAGTGAACTGATTGCCCTCTGGGCACAAAGCTTTATTTCCTTTCTGTTGTCCCTGCACAGGCTCGTGGTGAATTCTTGGTAGGCAGTTATTTGCCTGTATTGAAAGAGTGTAGCAAGCCATCAGCAGGCAAATGTAGGCTGAAAATTGTAATATTTAAAAGGGATGTTGTTAAGAATTTTAGGATTACATGCAACATGTAAATGTATGTAATTTCCAAAGGGCAAATCATTTCTAGTCAAGCCTTTCCACATGGTATCTTCCCTGACAAAAGCATCACAAATTTTCTGCCCATAATGTTTCTCCCAAACACCCCCACTGCTCAATTCAATGACAGCTTTCCTGGCAGTGCCTGAGCAGATTTTACATTTTCCTCTAGATGCAGTGTCAGCCCAGATAGTGCCTGGGAGAGCTTTGCTGCTCGTGGCTGCCGTGGCAAATCTTTGTGCTGCAGGACAGATGTTCTGCACCCTGCAGGGGATCTGGGCAATGCAGCACCCATGGACTTGGAGCATGTTGGATCTTGGGAATCTCCTCTGAGACAGCCACTGGCCACAGCCACCTCCCAGCCCCAGGCCTTGTCACCAGCTGTAAGTAGGGTGTCGCTTTGGTTTTTTTTGGGATTGGGCTTGAATTCTTCTGTTCTGGTTTCTCCCACATGGCTTTTGGGGAATACAAAACATTTGTGAGTTTTTTGAATGTAGATTCGTTTCTAAATAAGAAGAAAAAGATAAAAATCATGGGGCAGGAAAAAAATACTTGATGAAAATGAAACCTACATAAATATCTTAAACTGCTAGAAAAAAACACAAACACACAAAAAGCCCAAATAATAAAGCAAGCAGTACTTTCATGGGTTTGTGCAGGTTACTTCATCTGGCTTGGGAAAAGATAGTAAATGTTAAGTTAGAGCAAATTCATCCTGATAAAGCACACATATTTTTTTTGACAAATGCATTATCACTTTAGATCATGGGATTAATAAGATACATTGTCCCCAGGAAAATATGTGCAATCATGGAGAACCTCATTGACATTGCTGCAGAGAGGTGAGTTCAAAAGGCCAGATATTAAAAACAGCTTTTTGAGGCTGTAAAGACAAATTTTTTACTTGAAAGTAAAAGTTTGCATTTGTATCACTTATAGTGGGTGACTGTACACTTACCTAAGTTATGGGCACGTTTATTTCTGTCAAGATACATATGCATGAAAAATGCTACAAATTTGACTTTCCAAGTCCTGTTTCTGTTGTACCTGGGCATGAGAATCAGAGGATGGTTGTGGCTGGAAGGAATCTCTGAAGATCATTGAGTCCATGCCCCTGCCAAGGCAGGGTCACCTGGAGCAGGTGACACAGGACCATGTCCAGGTGGGTTTGGGATCTCTCCAGAGAGGGGGACTCCCCAAATTCCCTGAGCAGTTGTTCCAGTGCTCTGTCAGCCTCAAAGTAAATGCTGATGTGTGCTTGACTGTGTTAAGAATAACTTTGACAGTTTTACTTTAAAATCGTTCAAGTTATCCTTATCAATATTATTAGTATTAACAATGGAGATGGTATGATAGAATCTGACACTTCTCCCAGACATTGAAATATTTAGGGTTTCCTGGGGATTCTGGAATGCTCATAATAATCATGAAACATTTATTGTCTTTATCTGCATATCTAAAATTCATCAATGAACAAAACCAGGAGAATCTTAAAAAAAAGAAAACAAAATATTATCCTGCCGTAATTTGTAGTTGCTTTCTTTTATCTGTTTAAGATGCTTGAATTCACTTTGTTAGCAAATTTCTCTTGACAAGCACACCTATTTATTATTACTAAGCATCCTTTTTAGGAATGTCTGAAATGACACATGTATTGTTTTAAATAAGATCATAGAGTTAATTTTTAACCACACAAGCAATGTAGTAAGAATAGAGCGAACAAAGCATAATTAATAGTTTTATGCCATTTGTCAGGATCATTTTATTTGCTGCCAGCGTATGCCAAATGAAAACATTTTTACTTCAATTAAAAACTTTAAACAATATTGAACCTGCTGTCATTGAAATCATAGAACATATATGCTTCTAGGTATTGTGTGCATTCCTGAATATTTGCATGTCTTCAGGCAAAGAGATGTCACCGGGACAGCAGAGGTGTGTGAGAACTCCACCACTCTGCAGAGGAGAAGGCAACAGCTGTTTCTGTATTCCCCCACTTACAGTGACACAACTTCCCTCTGGTCTCAAACCCACATTTCATTCTCCTCTGGAAAAGGAAGGGAAAGAAATAGCACCACATCTATATTTTGTGTTTTATAGAAAAAATTATGATAGCACAGCACAGTATACTAGGTACATGAAGAAAAATTTTATACTTCTCTGTGTGTGGGTTTTTTTCTTCCTTAGAGCTTTATTATTGTAATCATTAATTTGGTTTGGCTTTTTTTTTAGAAAAAAAAATTGCATCATGTTTCACAATATCTATATTATTGCTGCCTCGCTAGATAGGGTCTTATCACTGCCAGGGACCCAGCTGTCTTGCTGAGTTACTGTCACAGCAAAGGATATTTTAAACACTCAAGACCTGTTTCATCCTGAATTTGTGGCTGGTCAGAGTTTGAGTTTGGGTACCAGTGCCACCTCAGCAGTTTGAAACCAAGAGCATGACCTAGAGGAAATAAAGTAGTACTTATTTTCAAACTCCTGTTTAGTAAAACACTTCAGTGCTTATTTAACTTTAAAAATGCCTGAACCATATTAATTCCTTATTAATTGCTGATTTGTTAATTTTAGTGGATTTATTAAATTGAAGACTCAAGAAATGAAGAGCCCCCATAGGATGACAGGAGTAAGGAAGATCCATACTGAATAACTGAGCTAGTTCCCCTAAGGGCTCTCAGCTCCCTGTTCACTTAGGCACACACCAACATGCAGATTTCCTGCCTAGTGTACTGCAGTGCATGAGGAAAATCCCAGATTATTTGCTACCAAGTTGGTACCTTTGATGTGCTACTGTGCAGAACCATCCAAAAACAATTAATGCCCTGAATGAGGCCCACATTAATGGGGCTGTCTCAGTGTGAACTTTCACCATGATCCATCAAGAAATGGTGTTGGTAATGCTGCCAAAGAAGGCAATGTTATTAAAGGTCTGGAACAGAGATTGTGTTCTGTTCCTGCATTGTTTAATTCTGAAACTGATGGCTGGATAGCAGTAGATAGTAGAGACTCCTGCAAATGCATGGTATTTTAGCTTAAATGCACTGTATGGGACTGAGCCACAGAGCAGCACTGTAAATGTAGATATGCACTTGTAGATAGGCAGTGAGGACTTCAACTTCCACTTTTCTAGCTGTCAATTTAGCTTTTGTTCTCTGTTCCATTTCTGGAATAGAAAATTTTCATCAATTTGCGAATTTAGGTTCAGCAGAAATGGGGGGAAAAGATATCTGGATTTAAAACACTAGCAACAATAATAACAATTAAAAATACTTATAAGAGGGAATATATATAGTAAGAATGGGGAAATCATCATAAATGATACCTCTCAGGCTACTAGAAATATTTGTATTTGCTGAGGAAAGGGCAGTTACAGAAGAAAAACCAGCTTAATGAAATGCATTTGGACCCTTAGAAAAATAACAGAGAATGGAGAACTGGCCAGTGTTCAGCACAGGTACAAGTTAACAGGGCTCCCAGAGACTCAGGATTAACAGTGATGTAGTCAGTATATTTATTGGATTTATTTACATTGTAAAGACTCAAGTGAAGGCGTGTATGGAATGCAAAGTAAAAGGCAAAAAATATACATGACAACAATTTTTGCTTAGTCAAGTCCATAGCAGCCTCTGAGGAATTCTGGAGATGTAACTGATTTAGGCAATTAGGGAGCAGAAATCCAAATATACTCTGTTTTGACTAATTTCCTGCAATGTAAATTTTGTCGGAATTATTTGCAGTATTCATAACCATTGATTGAATTCTAAATTAGCTACAACAACTTGATAGAAAGAACTTCAGTGAAAACCAGATCCTACTGAAGTCTCTGGGAGTTTTGCCTTTTCTTTCAGTGGGGATAGAGTTTCCCCATGATCATCATTACTGCAGACAGCTCAATAGAAAAGGCTGCTCAGTTCACAGCGGCGGTCTGAGCAGCCAGCAAAATGGTTGGGTGAATAAAGAATGGCTTGGAAAATAATACTGCAAATATTATGATACCTATCAGTGATATCCTCCTGCCTTAAACACACTGCTGAATTCATCCCTTTTCTGCTTGAAAATTTACATCAGAAACAGAAAGAGTAAAGCAACAGTAATAAAAAGTGTCCAGAAGCATAGAGAATTTTATGTGCAAAGAGTAAAAATAGGGGAGCTTATGTTAAGTGAATGAGAAGATAAGCAAGGTTTTGAGAAGATAAGAGTTTGTAGGAAAGGAATGATTTACACAAGGTAAATCTGATTTCTTTCTTGGCTTTGTCCCACACTGCAAACAGAGAAGTGTGCCAACAAATTGAAAATTGATAAGGAGGAGGTTTTGATGGTATGCAGGATAGGACTTGGAGCTGAAGGAAGTGTTTGGAGTGAAAAGTGTGGCAGGACCAGAAAACAAAACTGAACATCCATGTTCATAAGGCAGGTCACAGAGATGTGGTGAAATAAAGTAGGAAAGCACAAGCTAAAACTTATCATTTGGCAACATTTTCTGTCTCCCTTTGGGATAGTGATGATTTTGTTGTTTTTTGTTGGTCCCCTCCCCCCACAAATCCTGGAACTGGTTTGCTACAGGCAGTGGGGTGGGATGCTGAATCAGGCCACACACTCGTGTGATTTGTGTAACTTTTACCTCCAGCACCTGGGGCTGTCACGGGGGTGCAGTCTGGGGGGAGGGAGCCAGGCTGCTCAGAGTCCCCAGGTGTCACAGGCTGGCTCTGCCCTCCTGCTCTCCAGAGCTGAGGAGCTCTGGGGAAGTCTTGTGCTGAAGGAGGATTCTCTTCCCAGCAGAGCTCAGGGAATCTTTAGCCTTTGATGGAAAGTAGGATCTACACTTACATATTTGTCTTTTGTCTTGGGACAGTAAATAAAGTCCCAAAGGAAAGACTACAGACTCTTCTGGTAGATAACTTCAGTCTCTAAATGTCCTATTTCAGCTTTTCAAGTAAAACACATTCTGACTTGCTGAATGCTTGTGCCACACAATGTAGTAGGAGTGGATTCATAACATCCAGATGTTGTCAATGTGCAAGTTTGTTTTTTTAAAATTTTTTCAATGAGAGTTTTCTGGCTTTTTTTTTGTTTGTTTTGTTTGCTACAGTACAGTTTTGTATAAAAACCAGTAGAAACAACTTAGAATAGCTAGAAATGCTTAGTTATTAGGGTGGTGCACAGCTGAAGCATTACCAGTGGAGTTGCTTGCTCACTGATTTGTTGCCAGGTAGCCAGCCAATTAGCAGTGCTGGTTATTATTTACTTTTCATGCTATATATCACTAAAATTGTGCTGTTGATTTATCATTTATATTGTTGTATTGTCAGCATAATTTATTCAGATCATGCTGAGATACCTGGGAAATTAAGTAATAAAGAGAATGGCACAGAATGTGTCTGTATTCAGAGATATTTACTTTGCTTTTAATGAGAATGCATGTTCAGGTAAAACATAGATCATTTAGCTATTAAATTGTTTTTTAAATAAACCTGTTAAAAGTTTGTACCTTGGATTTTCTATAAATACAAAAGGCTTGCTTTCAATTCTAATCTGTTTTTTACCATTAAATAAGAAATTTTTACAGATTAGGTTGAATAGCAGACCAACTGATTGTGCCAACTGAGTTGATTAATGATTTGCAGGAAGCTATACTAGTTGAGGTATTATCCATTGTTCTTTATGTATTTGATATTAATTCAATTTTTTTGGCAAATTCAAACATAGATTTTTATTGAAAATCCTTCCTAATTGCTTGAATTATTAAAAAAAAAAAAGGAAAATTGAAAGCCAGTATTTTACAAGAAATAAATATTTTGAATACATTCAGCTGACTAGAAAAGGTCACTTTAGAATGCCTTGACTTTCGAATGCTTTTTGTACACTTTTTCCTTGGCTGGAACTAGAACTTGTCAGAGGTATTTGTATAGCTTCATCTTATCTCTTCCTTTTCATCATCCTATCTAGTCCTTTTAAAATGTTTTGACTGACAAATGGATCTCTGTGAGTATTCAGTAGGCTGGCTCTAGTCAAGAGTGGTTCTCTCCTGAGTGTTCCATACAGGAAGCAGGGCCTGCTGCTTCCAGTGGATGGATGTACTTTTGCATTATGACAATGGCTTTTCTTTCTAAACTTGTGAAAATTAACTTCCAAATGAGGCAATAATTCAAAGCAAAGTGGAAGAGGACATTATTTTCCTTAAGCTATTAAAACCCCCTTATCTTTTTCAGTTGCCTTTGCTGTTAGTTTCTGTTTTCAGTGGTAGCTCTAACACACCAGTAGAACCACACAAAACCCATTAATTTCTAGTCAATCTTGATAGGAATCTTTTGAACAGCTCTATGGACTCCAGCACTTGAATTTTCTGCCAGTCTTGTGTCATGATTTTCAGCTTTCACAACACTGCTCCTTTGCAATGACTCTCTTGGGTATGGTCAGACCTGAGAACAAAAAAGCCCAAGGAGTAAATGTAAGTAATCCCTGAACAACCATCTAATTTTCTGTTTACTAACTTTTAATTTATCATCTTTGCATATATGTGGTATGAAGGAAATTTTATGTCTGCAGGAAACAGGGGGGGCAAGTTTCTGTCAAAGGACAAAATCCTGAAAATGGTGAGTCTTTATTAGAGTATCTCTGATAATCCCCTGTATGAATTTTGATACAAGGTTGAGGTCAAGTTGTATGATGGTATGATTGAAAAATGTCAAGGAAAAAATTACTTCTGAGCTAGAAATCTTGCAGTAACATGGCTCAGAACAATTTGGATCAATCCTATGCCTTCACAGTTAAGTGTGAAGGGAAATGTAGATGATACCTGTCTTCTTTCATTGCTTCTAGTAGGAGACACTTTTATTCTATTGCAATCTTGTATAGCAGAAGCACAGCACTTGCTGTAGGTAGATGTAAAAACATTTTCAGAGGCTGAAATAATGGTGGTACTATGGTTTGTGTGTTAAATTTTCTTAAGGGTAGAAGGTACGTGCATTCAGCTGGATTATCTAGAGGCTGAATAACTTTGTAAATTAAGAGCCAGCAGACCCCTAGTGAAATGTTTATTGTATTACTAAGAAAGGATACTTCATTTACTTATTTTGACAACCATAGGTTAGTTTCAGTTGGAATTTATTAATGAAATATGAATGCACTTAAGTCATATTTTATGAAAATATTGAAATCTGAACTTGAGACAGGCAGCATTGCATGATAAAACATTAGGAGCCTGTGTGTCTGTGTGCAGAAGATGGAAAGACTCCTTTATTTTTGCCATAAGATGTGTGAGTCAGCTGGGAGTAAGTGACACTCCACTCTGCAGGTTTACTGGGTGTCTGCTATGAGGATTTCAGGAGGACAGCAGGTTTTCTGCTTTCCACATTTCTCCTGAAACCTCTGCATGTCATTACACAGCTGAAACAGAATACAGGATGGGCTGTAGGAAGATGTAGCATTATTCCATCTGTGAGAGAAAAAAAATCACTTAACTTGCTCTTAGCTGTGTTATTTGAGATTCACAGAATCTCTCCTCACTTGAATGATAAATGTCAAATTCCCACAGAACCCACCCCTTATTCTCTTTAAATATAATGGCAAACATTTGTCCATGGCAGTTAGTGGTTTTTGTACTTTAATTTTATAATATTGGTGAAATTCAAGTGCTTTATTTTAATGTTATTTACTACAAAAGTCAATTGCTTAATCAAAAGCTGATTCCTTTAGGCAGAAAATTTGCTTCCCCAAATTCCAGACGTTTCAGTGTTTATTCTTTTGAACTTGGATAATGCATGTTCTACATCTTAAGCTTCCCTAGTCTGTCACAGGATTTCATTAACATTAGTTGGAATATTAGTGTGTTTCTGGATTTGTGTGCTCCTTTGTGCTGCTTCTATTACCAAGCAATATTGTATTGCTCCCAGTGTTCTCAGCTGCCATGCCCAGTCAGAATGCACCTTGCAGTATCACTAGCTCTGATGGACATCTTTTCAGTAACTCTAGATGGACCATATCTGATATTCAGCTAAGATGATCCTGTGCCTTTAAAAAGGGCTTAATACCCTTTTGAATGATAAAATCAAGCTAACAGTTGACAGAATGTATCATGGTAAACTTTTGCCAGTTTCATCTTGGCTTTGCTCTCCAGGAAAAGCCAGTTCTGTACAGAAAAGATCTTTTGCAGTCATACACTCTGGCTTCTCGATGAGTTGATTTAGATTTAATCTGGGTTGTTTGCCCAAATTTTCTGTACTGTGTCAGGAGATAGGATAAAAGCAAAGAAAATAGTCAGAAATATCCAGCTGCCTTTTAATCCCTTTATTTCCTTTTAATAGTATTTTCTTTGCATAGTTCTTAACACATGAGTTTTAGTGACTTTATTCTCCTGATCATGTTGCATTAAGCCTACAGATTCTGGTGAGAAACACTCATTTGGAATGTAAGAATCCAACCAGAAGTTTACTTTGTGCTGAAATAAGAACTACTGAGGAGGTCATCAGAGCAACTGCATGAAGGAGAACTGTCCTGTTATAAGCAGATTTGAGAAAGAGACATGTCAGGTAGGATTCATGAGAGAGATTAATAGAGAAGAAGAAATTTAAAAGGGAAGTTTGCAGATTACAGAAGAAAGCAGATAGGATGATAAGAAAGATGAATTTCTTTGGGTGGAGATCAAGGCTTTCCCATGATTTATAGAGTTTTTCAGAATTCAAAGCAAAGCTGTGCTGACTTGTGGCTGTCAATATTGAGATGTCTCATGAATCCAAACCAGAAAAGCTTATGGAGCTCTGGTACAAAGTAGAACTTTAACATGCCTCATCCCCACCTACTCTCACTCCCCATTCTAAATGTCTGGAGAATTCAAAAAGTTTCAAGTTAAATCATTATTTTATAAGAGATCATATATTGAAGTCAAAGCTGAAGGAGAGTTTATTCTGTCCCTGACTTCTTTTCCTTTACTGGGATGATTCAGGCCTGGATTTCTTGAACAAGACAGAACAGTAGTTCCTGCCTGCTCTCTTTATGCTCCCAGCACTGCTGGCTCACACTTTCCTGTGCAAAATCCTTCCCTTGGATGTACATCCAGGACAATGTGTGCTGTACTAAAGCAGATCTGTTTAGCTGAGGCTGAAATCTTAGGTCAAGAAGTCTTTAGGAGAGAAGAAATCTCATATTTCACTCTATAGTTTCTTAGGGGGAAAAATTGGCATTAAATATTGCTCTCTAGCTGATTTAATTGCTTCCATTGCTTTCTACTCTTTACTATTCTTTCTTTGACAAGTGGGAAACAAAAGTCAGACTGAGTTTTAGGAGCAACTCAGGCATGTCTGTCTCAGTTGCCAAATTCTAATGTACATAGCCACTCAATAACCAAAAGTCTTGTTGATAGGCAGCAGTCTGAATTCTTCCCTCAGAAACTCATGGATCCTTAATATCAAATAATTATCTACTGCCTCTGTGGAGATCAGTGGTGGGGCTGTCCCAGTGTTTTCAGGGTGGCTCTTAATGGTTCTCTGAGGGTAAATGTCAGAATAAGGTGAAACGTCTGCTTAAAGTTACCATTCTGAACCAGCTTTTTAGTCACTTAATATCTTAACCATTTATATGTGCAGTACTCTGGAAATACTGAAAATCATAAAACAGTAAGTGAAGGGTTAAATTAGGAAACAGTGTATTATTTTGTGTGCTGTACTAGGTAGATTTATCTCTTCATCATTTTGTTCTCTTTCCAAGAGGAAGTGGAAACTGGGCAAAGAAAGATTAATGGTCACCAGGCAGGGAGGCAGTGATTGGAATGATGTTGCATGTGTTACCTTGGTCCCAATTATTTCATTCTATTGCAGGATTTAGTTTTATACCTGCATTTTGGAGAAGTTTTCAATTTGTCATTTGTTGTGACAAGGTGACAGTTGCTCATTTAGATCAGCCCAAATCTTCTTTATCTGGATAATTCTGCTTCCTGTTTAATTTCCAAAGACAAAGCAGAGGTTGTCTTTGAGGATGATATTGGTTGTACCTGGTGATTTTGCATTATCCTGTACTTGGCTGTTTTGTACCATAGGTGAAGAGAAAGTCAGGGTAGGGGTGTGTAGATCTTGGCTTCATAAACTTGCCTTACGTGGGAACTCTGGTTATCATGATTTTGATTTTCATTGTGACTATTTGCTGCACAGTCCAGTTCACTGTTAGTCCTTCTGCCCTCTTCTCACAGAGGATGTTAAGGACTGAAAAATGGGATTTTGTCACCATTCATTAAAATCTTATCCTATCCTTCAGCTTCTTTAAAAGCATGCTTTCCCTTAAGTCTCTTGATTGTAAGAAAATCACTACTAAAGCAGTGCCTAGACTAGATTATTTCATTAGTGCTACTGGATACTGCTACTTTTTAGCTTAGCAGCTTCCTCCTTCACTAAGGATGGTCAGGCTATTTCCTTCCAAAACGTGGTGAACATATATCTGCTCTGTGCTTGGAGCTGTAAACTGGTTTCCTTGAGTAATTGAGAGCTATATGTTGGATAAGTAATTACTGACCCACCCCCTTCTTAATTGTTGATTTGTCTTCTGGCTTTGTCAGCTCTTGAAGCCTTGTAAGTCTGTTCTGCTCTCTTGTTCAGGATCAGAGATAAATTAAAAAAACCTGACATATGAATAATATTTCTGCTTAAAATGAAATAATTTACCTCACATGGCTGCTAACCAGCTTCAGAAAGTAACAAACACAGTGCTACCCGTCTGTTTCAAAAATCACATGCTAATCTGGAAATTTGGTCCCACTGGGTGAAGATCAAATGAACAATATTATCCTTCTGCACTCAGCCACACGTGCCCTGTGTACACAATCCAGAGGGAAGGTGTAAATAGACAGTGTTTAGGATCTGTGAATTGTTAGTTTATTCTGCTGAGCAGGCTGATGTGCTCAGGGTATAAACAGATCAGTCTCCACTTGATCTTCTGCACCTTGTGCTTTTTGACATCACCATAAATTCATATTGTATTTTTATGGAAGCTGTAGAAAAGAAGTGGCACAGCTTGGCAGTCTTGGCACAATTTTATTTAGCATTGACTGTAATATTCTGGTTTTTTCCTGTGCTTCTGTAGTTCTGGGGCTCCCTTTATCATTTTGGTATTTAAGCCACTCTCACATAATATGTTCTTTTTGTTAAAGTGTCAGTGGTCTTTTTATTTACCTGTGAAGGAGAAAATGACTGTGTTACCATCTGTGTTTGATTCTGTTACAGGGTCTCTGTCAAGTCTTGTCATCACAGAGTTTGGGAAAAGCCCTCAAAATAAGTCATCTTTAAATTCCGTGGGTTTTCCTTGCAAGTACTCATGCTATAAAAACTCTTACAGAAAGAGTTTAGTTTTTGTAGTTTTCTATCTTACTCTTTTCCTGAAGGATACATTATCTCCACATCTCTTAATGGTGTGATAGCTTTCAAATGTGTTGTTGTCTGAACCCTTGATTAAACAAAATGGTGCTGATTGCAGCAGGGTGGCTGAACGTGGACAGAAGTGGCTATTGCAGCCTGCTCACTAAGTCATTTATCAAAGTTTTATCTGATTCCAGAGGCATTAGGTTTATCAGTCACAGTTTATAAATGGCATGTCATCAGCATCAAACCAGAGCAATGCCTTGCTCAAGTGCTGCTGTAGAGCAGGTGTAAACATCCCCTGCAGATGCACTGTGTCCTTACACTGGGGGCTGTGTCATGCACCACATTGCAACCTTGACCTTTTTGCTTCGCTCTGGAATTGCTTGGATGTCGTTGTGTTGGTGATCAGAGTTTGATTTCTCCTTCTCACCCAACCTAAAAATGTTAACAGTTGAACTCTCGATGAGGAAAGCAAAGGCATTTGATGCAATGTGTAGAAATATGCAGTGGAATGTGTCAAAATACACAGTTGGAAGAGTTGAAGGTGTTGGGGCCAGCAGGTGATGAAACCATTTGACATTCAAGTGCAAAATGGAGGGAGTTTTATTAAACCTATGCATCCATTTGAGCCTAAATTAACCTTGGTGTTCTTTTAACCAGCCTAAGCAAAAAAAGTGGAAATCCCAGCTAGACAGACACCCTGACTGCTCACTTGGTTTTTGGGGGTGTGTTTTAAAAATTTCAGCACTCAGTTCCGTATTTGCAAACTTAAGCTCCAAATTGTTTATTAATGGTGAGAAGATTGTTTCAGACCCTTGAAAGCATATACAACTTCTTTAAGTGATTGCAAAGGTAAATCTTATTGTCTGGGGAAATGACTTCTGCACAGCTATTTCTTTTATTGCTGTGCTGAATGTGAAGGCATTACTCACTTTAATAAATCCTACTGTATCTCTCAGTCTGTGTAGGCTGATATAAATATCTCCAGTTATGTCATATTACCACCTTTGTACAGCTAATGTTACATTCTTGATGACTGGTGGCTGATAAATGCAAAACCTCATTTGGTTTGTGAGTGATTGAATGCTAACACTGTTTAGATTTCTTAATATACTTGTATTAGCATGAATAAGTAATGAGCATGCCAGGCTTTTTTGAATATTTGATTGTATCTTTATAATGGATTTGTGTCTCTCTCTTTGTGCTAATGTCATTGTAACTTTGTTGGTGTCATAACTCCAAACCCTAGCAATCGATCTTTATCAGAATATCTTAAGTCAATTACCCTCTCATGGCCAAATTACTGTGTCATAATACTTTTCTTATAAAAGTATTCTGCATATTGCATTTAGGATACAAATAGGTACTAATTCCATCTGCAGTACATTCCTCATTTCCTCATTGTGGCTCCTGTGAGTGTATCGACCTGTCCTGTCTCTAGAAGCACATATGTGCCTACTTGAAACATTAAAGCTTCTCCTACTTCTACTCTTTATTAATAGACTGCCTGACCCTTACTACTCAAATTCAGCCATCTCTCATGTGCCTTCTGCTGCTTCTAAAGGAATTAAGCCCTAATGTTTGCTGTTTCTTGGAAATCATAATTCATCATTTTGGTTAGTGATCTCCTATTATAGGGAGAAAATATTAGTTTGCCAGAGACTTCTAGTTATTCCATTACCCTAAAAAAGACTTGCACCTGCAGTGTAGTGGATTTTCTTTCATCATCTTGTGTCCTGTTTGCTGACTGACATGTTTAACAAGTAAAAGAATTGGAAGAAAGGCTATTTTGTTAGCTTATTAGTGCTTCCCAAATATGTATTGCTATTTCTATGAAAACATACCTCAAGAGAAGACTGCTGGACCAGTGATTCTGGCATGGACCAGGGATTATCTGGGCATGCACAGTTCTGTCTCAGTGCTTCTGAATTTTTGATTCTGTTCTGAGGTCCCAACCAGTATTTTTGGTTATGGAAAATTCAAGACCTGTTCTGGACACTTTGGTTCATGGCAGACTTAAAACACTGCTGCTTCATGTCAGAGGTTGGATCCATATTTCCACTGTTATTATGGTATAGCTGAAACACAGACCCAGGTGCTGTATTTAATTACTGGGTTTTATCAGCAGAACCAGTGTGAGCTGGAATATGGGACTACCAGAGGTGGATCTGCCCCTGCTCTTTCCTTTAAAATCAGCAAGCCAAAATGCTTCCATTTTTTAAGATATATTAATCAAAATACACTAATAATAATGTAAAGCAAACGAACTCTGTAACAAGGCACAAACAGAACTGCTGAATGAGGAAAATCCTCCACAAAATAGGATTAAAATAAATTACTCCTGCCTGCCAGAGGCTGGTAAGAGATAGCCCTCCTATTTTGCTTTTCAGTCCATTGGCTTAGTGACTTCTGGATTAAACCAAACTTCATAGAGTCTGATTTCTAGAAAATTTATTTTTTACTCAGCTCTTCAGGTTGGATTCATGATGTTACCAGCCACTTTCTTTTTTTCTGGAAATTTCCAGTCTGGCTTCTGCTGTAATCTGTCCCCAGTGTCCTGCTCTGGCTGTCACTCCCATGGGCTGGCAGGGCTGGAGCTCATCTCTCCAAGGGCAGGACAACTTCCTTGCTTCTGCTCAGGGCTCAGTCTGAGCACATGAAGCTTTGAAACTGGGCAGTCACACAGCCTTCCTTTGCTACCCACCCACAGAACATCCCAAACCAGATATTTGCAGTCCTTGGATGGTAAACTAAGAGAAAATCCATCAGATTCTTCCCTTTGTCACAAACTGTTACCTTCCAGGATGGGCACAGCATCTTGGTCTGCCTTGTGTCTCAAAAAGAGGGAATAGGAGGGTAATAACAGTGAATTTTAATATTTTATGTAATGTAATGCAGGAGAATGTTGTGATTAACAGATGAGAGCCCAAGAAAATGGCCTTCATGCCCCAAAATTTTGTCCATCTTCACTGAAGGGAGTAAAAATGCTTCCTGAGGGTTTCCTCCTTATATTCCAGAAAGAAGTTATGGAGCATACTTGCTGGGGGAAGTCCATGAAGATACATCTCTGTTTTCCTGCAGACTTAAAACATGTGCTATCAAGGTGTTCCAAGATAAGCCCATGGGACTGTTACAAAAAGCCATAATGAAAATATCTGGGAACACCTCAGACTTCCACAGACTTGTCAGTGGTTAATCCAAAGATGGAACTTTGGAAAAAACCAGGTGAGTCTTCCTTGCCTGTTTTTTTTTTTTTTTGAAACTCCCATTCCACCTTCCCTTCAGCTTGCAGCCTGTGTTCCCTGCTTGCATTCACAATCTGCATTCCTTCTTGCACACCATTTGTTCAGGCCTGTTTCCCATGAATTCTTATTCCATGTACTTATGTCCCATGTTTCAGGCACAATCAGCATGGCCTCTGGATCAGCAACAGCTCACATGGAGTTTTACAGATCTTGTCCTGTTAGAACAAGCCATATATTTTGTAGTTTATAGAGTTATGTGGGAGAATCAGAAGGGTCACATCTCCCTCTGTTTTTCCACAGAAGAAGATGAATGTGGTATAGTTCATATTGATGCCAAGTGCATAATCATATTTCCCTCCTACTTAGGAAACCTTAGCCTCAGAATTTTATGGTAGATGAGCAGATGCATTGCATGGGATGTTTTCCAGGTTCCTTTAAAAAAATCTGAGTCACTCAGCGTTCGCCATGCAAAGTCCTTTACTCTGTAGCAACGTCTCTGGACCATTTGAATGTGCACCAGGAAACATGCTGAGCAAATTACGAGATTGAATAGCAAATTTTTAGTAAAGTTTGTCATTCAAGTTAGCAAAGTGACAAGGATGCCAAAAGAGAAAAAAAAAAGATCTAAAAGTAAGGTCTATGTTTGTAGCCACTTTTGAAAAAAGCCATGCTGGGAAAATGCCCAGCCCTGCCCTTTGTGATGGCATTGTGTGGACCAGCTCTGGTGACTTGAGCGTTTCATAAACCTGCCCCTTTGAAAGAGTGATAAATGAAATCCAGCTAGTGGAGAGCTTTAGAGCATTCCTAATTGGACAAAATTTCAGTATCACTACAACTTTTCTGCAATGCTTTGTATTTGCTGCGTTGAGCATCTCTGCATTATGCAGGATTAATTTTGAGGATCCCTTTCTTTCTATGTACTTTCCTTTTCTTTCAAAGCACTGTGCAAAGAGGCATCACTGACTGTTGTTCAGGCATGAAGGGTCAGCCCTCAGGCCCTCATCTTTGAGGAGTTATGTTGCAAGGAATATCCTGAAGTTTACTTTTTTTGACTCCTGTCTCCTTACTACAGTTCACCATGCAAATACTTTCCCATGAATGATGATTTCAGTGTTGATAGTCTCATGTTCCATTAATTCTCTGAAGATTCAGTGAAGTTCTCTCTAGCGAAAAATAGTTAATTCTGTTAAATTTAGAGAAAGAATTTCAGAACACTTTGTAAGGATATGTTTTTGGTGAACTGTGTTTATATGAATTTTGGGAACAAAACATTATTGAGAATGGTGCATGGCTTTAAATAGCATGATAAGGTTACAGATCACAAGAAAACTTATGAAATCAAGAGTTTTACAGTGTCCATACACCTATAACTGTCCTTGAACATCTGTTTTGTATTTCTGTGTTTTCCCAGCACATTTTGAGCCACAATTCCAATTGTGGTTTTATTAAATGATGTAGAAATAGATTGCTCTAGGTGCAGGTGAAAGCAACATCTGGCTTGCTAATGTAATGATTGTCAGAAAAAAAGGACAGCTTTTCTCTCTGATTGTAATATTAAGCCTCTTGTCTTGCTAAAATGAAGAAAAAAGAAAAAAAAATGTTTTCTTTGAGGTGCTTTGTGTTTGAAAGGGCTTTATGTGGATATGCCCTTATAGAAATTATTTTTGGGTACCTTCTTAAATGGTAATAACCCAAAGATACAAACTTCAGCAATAGGAAAGAAAACCTAATTTATTAGGAAATGGATAGCATTTCATCCATGCTATTTGAATACTTTCCTTCAATGGAAGATTAAAAGTGGCATTTTTCAAAAGAAGCATTGGCAATGATCAGCAGTTGGAGCAGGAGGAGCTGCTCAGCCCAGAGCCCTGTGCTCACTGCTGCACCTCAGCCTGGCACAGAGCACCAGCCCTGCAGTCACACAGACACAGATCACACAGATCTTTCTTCCTCTTTGAGGATTTATCTTTAGTGTTTGCCTTTATTCTGATTGATATCTGTCCCACCTGATGAGGCAAAATGCTACCTGCTCTTCTAGAGTTCCTTCCTGTGAGGTGCCTTCTCTTGGGGCACGAGAGAATCGGTGTGGCAGAGTTACAGGCCTTGAGAACAGGACCTAGGTGGCTGAGGAATGATCAACCTTGGAGTTTTAGGTAGTCCTGCAGCAGCCCCCTTTGTGAGCTTTCATTTAATTTCCAGCCCAGATATAAGCTAGAAATAATATATTCTCTTGTTGAATACATTTTATTTTTTTTTCTTTAATAAACTGTGTTATTCTTGTCAAGCTTTTTTGAGAATTGTCAAGACATTGTATTTCCCTCTGTTGGAAAACTTTATTTAATTCAGTAGTATGAGATGTGTTAAGTTTGAAATTTAGTGTCTGTTTTCCTTAGGAGTTTATGGATTTATATGTTGTAAACTTCTCTGGGTGAGAAAGACTTTTTTGTCAAGTTCCTTGGCAGAGTGGTTTTCCTATGTGTCCTGGTTGAAAATTCCTTCTCCTTTTGATGGCTGAAAGACCATTATCAGCTCTTTTTTTCCTCCCATGATTTAAAAGCGAGTTAGGGGAAGTTAATTAACAGTCTGTCCTTTTCCATATTTAAAGGTTTTTAAAATATGTTTAGCTCCTGGAAGAAGTTTATATTAAAATAGAATATTGCATGGAAAAGCCTCCTACAGATATTAGTTCTCTGGTAAAAGACACAATAAAGGAGGCAGTGACTTTCTGTCTTTCTTGATGGGGATATATACTAGGCATTTCCATGGTGATTAGTGTTTTATAAATGTCAGAGATAAATGGTCACAAGGAACTGCTGTAAACAGTAATAAGTGTTGAAATAAAAGCTTAAAAAAATTCTCCCAGTTTCCCCTTGTGATTCGCTCCCTGTGAAACTGCAACTTGTGGACCTACCTGACCAAGCTAAAGAGTTCATCTATAGAGGTTGTATTATTTTCTGACCACCTGACACTTTATTTTCACTAATTAAAAATATGTATCACCGTAGAGTGGCTCAGATTATATCAATCCATTTATGTTATAATGTTGGCATCATTTATGTCATAATGTTGGCATCTCTCATCATCAAAATGTACTCTCCATTTGTGGGAGAAAGTCATAATTAGTCCACAGGTCATGGAAGTGCTGAATGCCCCCTCTAGTCGGGGGAGCCCTGCTGGACACAGAGCCTGTCACTGTCACTGGAGTGGCAGTGCTGGTGGCAGCTGGCAGGTCACAGTGAGAGCAGAGCTGCAATGATGATGTTGGCACCACTGTGCCAATCACAAAACTGTAAAGCCTGTTTTATTATAAGCCCCAAACTTCATAAAATTGACCAAATGCCAGGCTGAACCTCATACCCAGGCATTTTTTGTATTTGTACCTGGAAGTCTGTGGTACTTGGGAGGGGAAGGTGGTGCCAGTCTGGCTTGAAACTTTCTCTCCTAAAGAGGTGTAAATGGAGCCAGTCTCTGTTTACTGCTAAGGAAGTGCTTCTATGCACAAATTGCATTTATTACAATAAATGCACAGTTCAAGGGTGAGGCTTTTCGAGAGAATAATTTCTCATTAAAGGGCTGAGCTTAACTCATACAAAGTTAGTTGAAAACAGGTACCTTGATTTCCAGTCAAAATCAACATTGGTAAAATCTGTGATTAACGTTTAACTTATTTATCCTGGAGTGGTATCTTTTCCTAATTTGCCATGGTCAAGCATCTGAATCTTATTTATTTCTCCTGGGATGACAGTCTGATATGCAAATTCAGAAAAAAGTGTCTTTGTGAGTCCAGGATATCCAGGACAGAATCAACACCCAGATCCTCTTCCTGGTCTCACCACAGTGTGTGGGAACACTTTGCCAGCTATATAAACATCCTATAAATGAAGAAAACACTTGTAACTTCAGGGCTCCCATGTTCTGAACTCTTGTTTCATCTTGTCTGAAGCAGCAATAGTAACATGAATATTATACCAATTTAGTCTTTTTTTCTCTGCTGGGTTTAATTTTGTTCCTCTAATTGTGGGCACCAGAGGACTTGCAAGTGTGTTCAAAATGCCATTCTATATGGTTTAATCCCTCTGGTGCTTACTGGGTTTGAGTGCCTGTAACAAACCAATTGTTCTTAGTCATCTCCCCTCATTATTAGATGTTTGATGGGATGACTTAGGACCTTGTAAGCTTGAGGTTTTGAGGCAACAGTAACGAAAATAAAAATTACCTCATCTCTTTTGATTGTTATGTGCTCTGCATTAATTCATACAATGGATTTTTTTATACCAAAGTTTTCTTAAGATATGACAAGTGATTATTTCTTTAAGTATGTACTCAATCCATTATTAAATTGATTATTCAAATCTCATTTAAAACAAGAGGCCAGATGGCAATATTCCAGTATTTGTTGCTACTAGCAACCAAAAACCCCAAACTGAATGATTTTCCATTTTTCACTGTGGATGAAGGAATCTCTTCATTTTACATGCAGTAAAAAGAAGCCACAGCTCACCAATTATGAAACCAGATTGTTATACTAATACTTTTTAAAAATCATTCACTGACATTCTGTTACACTTGATGACCTCCTGATGTATGTGATCTAATTCTAGGTTTGTTAACTTTGTTACCAATTATAATTTTTAGTTAGAATAATATTGTCAGGAAAGGAAGGCTTTTTTCTTTTTTGTTATCTTGCTCAGATTATGAGACTAATTAATGAGATTATGGCTATTCTAAGAAAGTATAAGAAAAAATAAAATTAAGAAGGGCTCAGAATGTAATTTACCTGGTGGCTGGTATGTGTGATTCAAGTAAAAGAAATGTATTTTGAGAGTAAACTTTAAAGTGATATAAAAATGTCCTTCAAAAAAATAATGACTGGGGAATGAGTGATTAATGTCTTCAGAAATATCTGTGGTTTAAAAAATGGGGACTGAGACAACATCTAGAACTCACTCGATGTCTCACTTGTTAGCATTTAGGAGTCCCAGAGCTGACCACTTTGGCTAATTAGCCAAAAAATGACAGTGAGGCAGGGACTCTGGGTCTCCTTCTTAATGGGGACTTGCTGTGTAATGGCAAAAAGTGATGTCAGCCTAACTCATTAATTGGTATCAGACAAGTGATAATGACAATAATAAAGACAAATATGCAGAAGTAACTTTTTAATTTTCATAGAAGGGGCTGTTTTGCATACAACTAGTTTCTTCATATGCACTTCTAAGTGTCTAAACATGATTCCTACCTGTGTGAACCTTGTCACTGCAGATATGAAAGCAGGGTATTTTAATAATACCCTGTTGAAGCTCTGTTTTGGCCATAAAAATAAATGGTCTTGAGGTGCATTTATTTTGTTACTTCTTGCTTGCTCTTGATTCCTTAGGAAATCAACAGTAAAATTCCACTGACTGTGGCACACACCACTGGCCCAGTTTTCCTTGGTTGCTTTCTAGGCAGTAAAATTTTTGGCCAATGGCCTAAATTTCTGCAAAACTTTAGATACTATATACTTCATACAAGTACTAGATATACTCTGTATAAGTTATATTTAGTGTTATTTACTAAATATAATTTGACCTTTCGCTCACTCTGAGTAGGAGATGAGAAAAGGGATCCCAAATGGCTGATGAGAGATTGCTTAATGTGCTATCAGGAAGATCTGAGAGGTTGTAGTAAACAGTGTAGCACAAGAAAGAGAAAGGAGAAGCAAATATGAAAGTACCCTTTTGTTATTTATTGAATTTAGGAAGAGGTTTTAGTAAGTTAAAAATTATCACAAAACACTTTGTAAATAAAATGCTTGGTAAATAGTAAACATGCTCAGCCCCATAAACCAGGACTGTTTATACTCTGGTAATTTCAAGAAACAAATATTATCTTATAAATGCAGTGATGGCAAAATGTGCTAGCATACATGTTAAGTTTCTAATCAAACATTGCAAAAATTCATTAATCAGTATTTCATAGTTCATTACAGTCTGACTAATTTTGAAATCCTTCATGTAAATTGATTAAATGTCTTCAGTATTCAGACAAATGGGCTTTTGTTTTAAGCAACCTTTACTGTGAAGTCCATATTTCTCCAGGATTGAGTTCTGGTAACATTTGACTGTCATGTCTGACATACTAGACAGTTGCCATTTCACCCCTTTTCCTTCCCCTCCTCTCTCTTCCAAATATCTCATTGAGCAATTGTGAGAAAAATATTCTTAAATCTTCTTTAGACGTACCAGGTCATGGTTAGAAAGTGCTCCATCTTCTGCTGTCATCAGTCACCAAAGTCTTTTTTTTTTTTTGTCCTTTTTGTTAATACAACTCTGCTTGTGTTTGAAAGAACTGCTTTGCTGCAAAAACTGCAGACGTGAACACTTCAGGCTGGTGATCAAGAGAATACATAGTCAAAGCACTCTGGGGACAGCAGCTCAGCTGCTTCACTCAAATCTGTGTGCACAGCCACTAAACCAGGGGAATTGTCCATGCCTGTGTCCCCAGCCCCAGCAGCCACTGCCAAATTCCAGTGCCCAGGCACAGCTTGGTCCCTCCCAGGCTGAGCTCCCTGAGAGGAGGAAAGGCTCTGCTCCCACTGAGCACTGTTAGGGCTCAGATTTTACAGCTTTATGGGAGACTGTGATGGGAGCTTAATGGAGCTACTACAGCACATAGAGCTTTTTATTAGAGAGACCCCATTCCTTCTGTGTAAACATCCAGCAGCTCGTCTGCATGGCAAGTGCAGAGAACAGTCTCACACAGCCTTCTGCAAAATAAATCCTCCTGAAAGCAAAGTATGCTGCATGCAAAAGTTATGGACATGTTCTCATTTGCTTTACTGGACAATTGAAAACTGCTAGTGTGAATTTTCAACTGTGTTCATCACAGTTTAATTATTTCAGAGCTCGTACACAGTGAAAGTAAGGGCCCAAGGGTGGCCAGTATGTATTCAACTCTCAAGTCAAAATCTGAGTCCCAAGACCAGTGCTGTTTAGCAGAGCCTTTCTGAGATAAAATGGGTGTTGAGTTCTTATTCATATGAACAATCTTAGTTGTTTCTTGGAACTTGTACTATAAGAACCATAGAACAAAGCCCAGTAGACATGAGCCATCTCAGAGATGTATCTGCCCTCCCCCTAATCAGTGTAAATAAAAGTGTGAATGTTGGATTCAACTGAAGGAACCTGGGAGGAGTTCAAGGGGATTTCATGATAATCTTTGGCCAAGCTATTAAATGGAGACTTTCAAAGGGATTAGGTATTTGCCTGAAATCCCTTGGAATATCTAAGCTGAGATGCTCACTCTTGTCTCTTGCTGGATTTTGGTGTACAGCAGATACCAAGAGCTGTCAAAGAGTTCATGGGCATCTTGACCATAATGTGCAGGGAGAGAATGGCATTCTTCTCTTTTTCAAACTTCTCTTTCTGCAGACTCTTTGATCTTAACAGTAAAATTTTATCTGTTTCCTGTCATGTCAGTCTAGAGGAAAAAAAGGAAAAAACTGGAAAAGGACTGTTTCAAGTAAATTGTTTTGCACTTAACAGATCCCAAATTACATTTATTTCTGTAATGCTATTCCTAGGAAGCATTTTATTTAGCAAATTAATAAGTCTTTCAGAAGTCACTTACATATGGTAGTTGTATGCCAATTTGGTGGTTTCTGGAGTGAATTCTTCTTTAAGGTCTGCCAGTCTTATTTCCACTGGTATTTTTATTTTTTTAATCTTCAAGCAGCAGCCTGATCAGTAACTGTGCAATAGTATATGCTCCAGCCTTGTTTCCTTTTGTAATTTCATAGCAGGTGCCTTCAGTAAAGATGTACTTACAAATGTAAGGTGAACAGAATACAGAGAATACACCTTTGAGTTACCTGGGAGAGACACCAATGTGTATGAGGGAAAAAATATTGAAGAAATATGTACTTTTACCCAGCTTTTATGAATATGAAGTTTTGAAACAATTTATCCCTCATTTCAGTAATATTTGTGTCTTTCATAAATCATATTTACATATATTTTATGGAAAAATAGCTCCCCTTACTGCTTCTGTAATAAAAGTCTTTACAAATCTGCTCCCTAATAAATTAAAAGTATCTGGCCACATCTTTTTTGAAAGTCATAAAGGAGAATTAAGTGCCCAGCTCCTATTAACTTTTGATGATGCCTGAGAAAATCTGCAAGAAGATTTCTCACAAAACTAGTAGTTGAGAGTGTATTTTGATTTTAGGAGAAAGAATTTTTTATGTTACACTCTGCTTTTTGTCTCAGAGAGGAACTTTATTTCATGATGTGCCCGTGCCTCACACTGTGGTGTTTTGTCATGCTGGCATTCAAAACCTGCTTTCCTTTCCCCAGTGCTGGCTTTGCTCTTGGAGTTGGCTGGTGTGCCTTTGAAGAAATATCCATTACCCCCAAATTAGTGATTTTATTTGCTTTGACTGTAAATGTGCTTGTTTCACATCATAATACATCTATTTATATAGTGATATATATATATAAAAATATATATATAATGTGTATATATATATATATAGAGCACTATATGGTGCTCACTAGTGTGTTTTCACATTTAGCTACATATTCCATGGGCCAGCCTCTCCTACCAGAGTGAGAAGGAGAAATCAACCTTGGGAAAAGAAAAGAAAAGGAAAGGTCTGGGCAGTGGTGGTGCTTGGAAGTGTTTCTTGCATGCCATGAATTCCCAGTTTCTTACCTGGTTTGTAGTGGAGCCAGGCAGAGTTATCAAAAAGAGAGGGGGAACAGTTTTGGGCAAGTCTATAGTAGAAGATGGCACCCTGGTTTCTCCCAGGTGTCTAAAACTGGAAAGGCCATCCCAGTTAGAAATGGCCAGGGGAGTTCCCTGCTTTAGGAAATAAAGCAAAAAATGATTAAAATTGTGAATGTTTTGTTCCTCTCCTCTGCTGATGAATTTTCTGCCCCACAGTCCTGTGTCTGTTTCCATCACTGTCTCCTGGTATAAATTCTGGTGTAATTCTCTTGCAGAGAAAGGATGGAAAAGCACCAGGCCAGAGTCCTTCATGTTCTGGACCAGGTCTGACCAAACCCAGCTCTGCAATCTCAGAGGTTTCTGGTTTTTCATTTTCCCTTGAGATCAGCTGAACCCTTTACCTTTGGTGATGGCAGCAGCTGCTGGAAACGTGGCCACAGTAGAAATAAAATTGCTCTAGTTCTGTAGGCAATGAGCTAAAAATGAGCAATCACAGCCTAAAACAATCTAAAGACTTGGGGAGTAAAATATTCCAAATGGTTTAATTAAGTCTTTGTGCAGCTGAATTGTTGATCCAGAGATGAGTGTTTTAAAAAGGGTTTATTTTCCTGGATTAAAAATTGTGAAGTAAAAGAAAATAAAAAATGGAGGTTTGCCTATAATTAAAATTTCTTTGTATATGCTGAGATTTTTTTTTCCTCCTCTCATCAGATTTTAAACCTATTAAACTGAAAAGTAAAGAAAACTACTGAAATCTGTATATGTGCAGTGCCCAATAGTTTTATTTGAATTATTTTGCTTTGGAAATGAAAATAAACCATAGGTAGTTTTTCAAATAAAATCAAGAGAAACTTTGCAATTTAATGGTGATTTAAGTACTTTTAATTCTCATTTATACTGGCAAATTTGAGCTGGATTAAGTAGGAGGGCCTGCATATTTAATAAAACATTTCACAAAAAATTAGAGAGAGAGTGTAATTTTATAAGAACTAAAAATTCCTTTCTGAAAATATTGTTGATACACTAATAAGAATTATTTTATTAGGTTTGGCTAGACTTTGAATCTAAGCAGCTAACATTCGACAAGGGCTATGTAAATCCAACTTGAGTTTCCATTATTAACCATTTATCTTAAAATAGATGAATCCACAGACATTGGAATCATACACTGATAATTTAATATAAATGTATTAGACTTGCTAATAATATTCTGCCAAGGACTGTTTTAAGCATCTGAAAAAAAAAAAAAAAGAAAGCACAGACTAATTCATGGTAATAAAATAATTTTAGACAGCATCTTAGTTTGGTGAAATATGTTTTCTGTTGCAGATTTTCAAAAGATAAAAATATTTTTAAGTGTTCTCCTTATGCTTCTATTGTATTTTTACTTTATTGCTGGTGATTTCTACTTTTGACTAGCTAATGGGAATGTATTTTTTCTCTGTATTGCTATTACCTCTTCCTGCTACTTTCCAGGTCACTAATTTTTCTGCTTAGAGTTCATTCTGCTTAGACCGATATGCTGTCTTTTTTAATGAGGTTATTTCTGGGTTATTAGCCTTCCTGTTATATGATACCTTATGTGAAAGATCTAATTGATGTAAATCAAACATAGCTTGCAGAAAAAAAAATCAAAATGATCCCTTAGATATTTTTTAGTTTTGTATCTCAGAAATTTTGTATTTAAAGCTACTTTCTAGACAAGAGGGTTATGTGTGGCAAATAACACGAATAAATCTTTTTTTATTCATACATTAACAGGTTCAAAGAAGTGGAAATTGAAGAAATGCATTGGCATTTTGGTTTGCTGAATAAGCTTTAGATGGAAATTGCACTGGAAAGTATTTAGTGGGAGGGGTTTAATTGTACAGTTCAATAACCTCAGTAGCATTTTTTATTAAAGCATTCTTACATAAGCCGTTAAGCTTTAGGTTAATTTTTACTGTTATGTTCTGGTTATATTTAAAAACAGGGTTTGAAAATACAACTAAGACTCTGCCATACCTTGTTAACACTTTTAAGTGGATTACATATATGTAGCCTTTTTAGAATTATTTTTGATGCAAATTTTGCAGTCAAGAGGATAGTGTTGTTATTTTACAGGAGTTAACAGCTTGTTGTGTGCCTGGCAGTTTGCTTGTGGCAATCTGTAGAATCAAAGGGAACTGTGTATGTTTTGTATGAACATTATATAGGAAAGTAAAATGTGATTTATTCTTTTTCCCATTGGCTTTTCCCTCTTTTGCAATCTGATGATTTTTTGCCTCAACTGAAATGTCCTAGTTTAGAGATAGGTGAGTGACTTTTATGTATGTACTGCTTTATATTTTTCTATAGTACCTGTGCATGTTTTACATAATACATGCACAAAAGACATGTTGTTTCTTGCAAAAATATCTGGCACAATATAACCCAATTTATCTAGCTGTGAATGTGTAGATCTGTATTGGGTTGGATTTTAAAGTTTTCTTGCCAGCTGTCAAGGTTTTTGTTTATTTTTTTCTTTGCCTGTGGTTTAGGGTTGGATTATATAGCAGTGTCAACATCTTCTGCCACACCTTAGTTCTATTTAATGCATATACAAAATTGTTTTTTGTGCAGAAATCTGGGACAAAATTCCATTTTGATCAGCTTTACAGTTCTATAATGAGAGGCAGTCTCTAATTAAAAAAAAAAGCCTTTCAAGCTAATAGGACACATTTTGTTTTGCTTTTGCTCAGAGCTAGCAAGATATCTATTAGTATTCTTGAATTCCTAGAATTATTTTATTTCCCAAGAACTTGGAAAATTCCTGGTTTGGAAGAATGCAGACATAGAAAAATGTTGGAATATTTGCTAAAACCTGTGCTGGTGTTCTGAGCCTTCTTAGTGTCAACAAAGTATTTTATTGGAACCTGAGAGGTGTGTTGAAAAGAATTAGACTAATTTACTTTTTGTTTTCACACAAAAATTCCTGGTGTATTTTTGATGAACAGTAGATTGTGTGAGAAATTGTAGCGAATAAAAATATACATAACGGAAAATTACATCAGTCTAAGCAACAATTTAATGTTTACTTTCTTGTTGCTAGTGAATACAGAAGAAATCACAACAGTTCAAGTAAAGATATTTCCCTGCTGAAGGTGAGTTAAGTGAAATGATGATAACAATGTCAGCTGATTTCCAAGAAGCCAAAGTTTTGTAGTTGTCAAAACCAGATGTCTTTTGGCAAGCAGAGTTAGATGTGGTAGGTTCTTCATATAGTGACTTCCAACCCACCATTTGGACATTGCAGGTTTAAATTATTTGCATTACTTTCACTGATATAGTTTTCCCAAAAGTTGCTGCATGGTTCATGAAATTTGAAAGTATTGACATTCTTGTTGTTTAATTTTAACTAAGGACCTGAAAGGACATAGCAAAAGATCTTGGCAAACTGTGTTTGATGAATAAACTGAGATATTACACTTTATTTTGTTCAAGCATGTAAAAAAGGCAGAAAAAGGCAAAAAAAAAAAAAGTCAAAAAAAAGAAAAAAAAGGGCACCTCGAAGTATCTGGAATTCCCTCTGCAACATAAAGTTAATCCAGAGTGACATCTGCTTGGGAAATCTTTTTACAGATACATCTGATATAAAAAAACTGTTAGGAAAGGTGCACTTTCCTTGGACAGTGGCATTACCTGGCATATCAGACAGGTGTCTTTGTGTTTCTAAAGCTACAGAAAAATTCCTACACTGGCTGAAGGTGAATGAAGTTGTGAGCATTCTGGAAGGTTCTTTCTGCAGCCTCTTTCTGCTCTGTGGTGCTGTGACTGCCAGAAGCTTCTTTACAAAGTCCATTCATATTGTACCAATATTGCCTTCTCCACGTGCAGCAGCTGCCAGGAAGCACCCTCCCAGCAGAGCCCCCTTTTGCAGCAGTTCCAGAGGTGCAATGCACTGCTGCTGCATCTTCAAACAGCCCTGGAGACCTCTGGCTCTTCCGTCCAGAATTCTTCCTAAAATATCTGGTCTAGTCTTATAGGTTAATCTGAGTGTGAAATTGCTCTGCAGGTTACAACAGAACCAGAAAGCCCTTAATCCTGAATCCTATCTCTTCCAGTTCAGCTGTGTCCAGCCCTCAGGAGGTTGTGCTTTGGACTCCTTCAGGAGCCAGGGAGGCTCAGGGGGTTGGGGCTGTGCTGCCCCTGACATGATCTAGGAGCCTGTTGGAAGCCTGGGAGAACCTGAACAGAGCTGGCTGTAGCAGTAGCCCCCTCAAAGCTGCATGTGCAGAAATAAGCAGAAATTCCTGAGTCTTGCAGAGACTTTGGTCCTTAAATGTTGCCATAGCAGGTGTCTGTGTGGAAGGTGTTGAGATCCACCAGCACCATGCAGTTGAAACTGCTTTTATTTCTCATTCCTGGCTAGACAGTGCTCCCCACTGAGGAACAAAGCTCTGACACATAGCCTTAACTGATGGACTGCTGAGCAGGGCAGTCCTAGGCTGAACATGATGTTTTTGGAATTTGGGATACCAATATATGTGCAAGACCTCAAAAAGTGAATCCTTGTAGAACATTCTGTGTATATATGTGTGCTTTACCTAACATTTGAGCTTGCAGGTATATCCTTTGCAATATAACATAGTAAATCCTTTTTTTTCTTCATTAGGCCTTGTGTTTTACTGCCCACAGCAGCTCAGTTCTGTTTAACTGGGGACTGCTTGCCCATAGCAGTAATGTATGATGAAAATAGTTTATTTATCAAGTTACGTTAATTCTAAAGTTTATCTGATGATCTATTATTTTAAGAGTAGTATATTGATAACAGAGCCTGTGGTAAAGTGCTGAAAAAGAAAAAGGGGAGTTTTTATTTATGCCTAGCCCTCAATTTACATTCCTTTATAAAGTTTCTGTTGCTTGCACACATCTACATGCAGTCACACAACTACTGAATGCTGGAAGGTCTGTGCATTGCTCAGTGACACAAGACAGGCACTGTAAAACTTCCAGAGCATGTTTCCATCTCTTTCTTGTCACAAAGGATGTGGGTGGCAGACTGTCCCAAACTGGTCTGTTAAGCTCACAACAAATGTATCCAAATTCATCCTCATAATGCTTGGTGTAGGAAAATAGTCTGAAGCAGCAAATATTAGTAACCTGTTTGTCAGAAGTTAAACTGAAAACAAATGATGACATTTTTAGCGCTTTCAACCTGTATTTGTTTCACTTGTTAGTAGTGAATAGTATACATCTGGCTGATAATAGGGTTTGGGTAGTATTAACATTTGGGGCAAACAACATAAATTTATTCACAACGTGTGGGGAGAAAAATGGTGGCGTGACTTTGTTCTTTCCACACTTTTCTGATCCATGCTGAAACAGTAATGAGAAAGCAAATGACTGACTGTTTTTTTCCTTCTGTAATAATTGTTTGAATTCCTTAGACGTTTCATTACCTTAGGTATTGAAGAGGCAGCTTGTTTGTAAGTTAAAGTTTACCTTTGCAGGACTTCAGCCCTTTTCACATGCTTGAAGGGATGCCCACTAACCATCACAGCCTCTGCTCTGGAGCATATGCTTTCTCCACATTGTAGATTTTTAAATGTTGAATCTTCAAAGCTGATCATGTAGCAATTTTTTGCTTTGTTTTCAAACAGAAAAAAAGCTATTCCCTTTCATTAATATTCTGGTCCTGGATTAGGGCTCTGGGTTTAAATGAGCAGAGGATTTGTGAGGTTCAAACACTTGGAGTTTCAATCTTACAGAAGGAGAACAGGTGTGATGATTCAGGAAATGTCATTGATGTTTCACCTTCTGCTAGAAATGCTTTTGTCTTTGGGTGATTTAAGTTTCAAATAAATTTCTGGACATTTGGAAGGAATCCTCTATTTCACTCAGCTTCTATTCCTCTCAAGGAAATCTTTAGCTTCAAATTAAGGGTGTAATGGAGGGCGTGTTTACGAGATCTTTAAAGTGTGAAAGTGTTGAGCAAATGTCTTGGGTCTTCAGAATTCCGTGGTGAATCCTTTTTGTTTTGTTTGGATGCAAAGGAAAGGAAGCTGCTTACCAAATTTATAGAAGTACTTTAACATGTGCTTTTTCAGGTGTGTGAAATGGTTGGCACTTATATCCAGGTCTATACCATAATCTAATAAACCTTTAATCCAGAAGAGTCTTTAAACTATTCTTTCTGAGTAATTTAAGCTGTTGTATCTGCCTGCCTGTAAAAGATGGATAATATTACCATTCACCTGGGAAAGATCTTCATTAATAAATTTCAATGAAATTCCATTCAGACTTTTCATCTGTGCTTGTTACAGAATTCTGCAGGTGCAGTCAAAGGTGAAATTGGGAGTGAAGAGGAGGAAAAAAGAATGTCTAACTTCATAGCAGAAGGTTTTTCCCTTTAGTTTTTAACTTACTGACATATATCTTTGAATGTTCACTCTTCCTATTGCAGCACCAAACTAGGCATTCAACAGGCTCTCATAACATCAAATGTGAATGTTCTTTTTCCTATGTTGATAGTAATTAAATGCAATAGGGATCATTCCATACTTGAAAGAACAGGCCATGGTTCAGAACTGGGATGTACAGTTTTAGAGTATCCATATTTTTTGTCATTTATATTTCCCAAGTATTTAAAATTCTGGGAATTCTGCCTCACTACTTCTGTGATTTATGTACAATCCAACAAAAAAGGAGATAATGGAAAGACCTCATCTGCCTGTTAGTAATCAAAATAATAGAAATCTAAGCCTCATCTTTTGCTCCTCTGTTTAAAGCAAGCTTCAGTCATCTGGAGGAGTCCTGAAGATCATACACCTTACTTTTGTTCAGTTCCCCACTTAGCAGAAATAACAACGCGAAGAAAATTTCATTTTCTGACCTGTGAAATTGTTTACTTTGTGGTTATAATGCATTTATTTTCAGGGGTGCATATCCTTCTCCAGTCAGATAGCACCTCTGTGCCAAAAAGTGGCCATGGGAGCCCCTGGTATCCTGCCCTGCACACGATGTGTGTGTTGTGCCTGTCCTGGCAATCAGCCCTGTGGGAACCTCCAGGAGACAACGCCGGGAGCAATCTGGAATGACTCACAAGTTGTCTGACATGTGGGTTGATTTGCCAGCTAAAATTACCTCAGATTCACAAGGACACCCAGAGAAATTGCTCTCCCCTTAAAACATGCTGAATTCATTTCTGTGAGAGCTGAAATGAGAAGGGCTTCTATCACTTCACAGATTTGGTGGACTAGGCCAAAGGGGCAGGGGTCAGTGGCTTGTCAAAGATGGGCAGAGGTAGTTGCAGAAGCTTTGCTTTTTTAAGGAGGGAGTTTTCGGCCTTGGTGAGTTTAGGAAGTAGTGAAATATTTCTAAAACTTTAGAAAGAAATTTCCATTATTCTCATTTTACATCTGATAAAAAAGTGATCACCTCACCCCCTCCCCATGCTGGATTCTGCCAGGGAGAAGGGACAGACGAGTCAACTGATGAACATATTTAGTCTATAAGTGTTTTAGAACTTCAGAATCACCAGCTTTGGGTTCATCTACAGATGATGAAGACTCAGGATAATTATGAGTGTCATGTGAAAGCAGATTCTACTTCCACTGAGTTTATAAGCTTAACAATGTGAATATTTTAATTTTTCTCAATATTTTCTACTGCTTTCTATCGAAGATACTGAATGGACCAAATTATGCTACATGCCCCATGAATGCCAACTAGTTCTTTATCCACCTACCACTGGAATATTATAGGTCAATTTAGCAAGATCGTTAACAGCAACCATTTTTATTCCCCTTGCTCCTATTTCAAATCCCAGAAGATGAATTCTTATGCAGTCAGTTCAACATGTAGATGACCAATTTATGTTGTAATTCCTAAAACAGTGTGTTTAGAATTTATGCTAGCTATGGCTCACCAGTACTGAGCATTCTGTTTCCTTTTCTTTACTTGCATGGATTCTGGAAGGAAATAATATTCATTTTGGTTAACCTGTCTTTCAAAGGTAATTAATTTGTATTTAGAGCATTCAAAAAATTTTTAATTAAAATTAAATTTATGTCAAAAGTTTTCCTGGGATCCTGGGTTTTCTTGCTGTTTTGAGCTGCATGTACACTTTTTCAGAATGCTGCAGTTATTCCACCAGCATGTAACATGTTCTGCACCTCTTAGAGATATCCTAGGAAAGTCAATTCTGCCTACTGTTTTTTTCCAGATTAGATTGGTTTATAAATTGGTCTGGAATGTGAATTTCCTTCTCTAGTGTGGTCTTTCATTAAAAGCTATCTTTACATCATGATAAAACTTTTCTTTAAAAAACAAAATACTTAATTTCATTAATCTGTTTAGCAATACCAATATAATGAGCCATAATATTGATTTTTTTTTACTTAGGATTTAAAATCTCTATTTCTTTCCACAGAATTAAATGCTTCAAACTGATACTCAACCTCCTTACAGTCCCCTCTTTAATTTAGTTGTTATAATTAGGCATTAACTGGTGTCGGTGGTATAGCCAGTTACAAGCCATTCTGTTCTGCTTGTCTTGATTATCACAGTTTGGATGTAAAGTAAATTAGAATGAAAGACTATACAGTCCAATTACAGATAAAAGCAGCAAACTCTACTGCTGTAATTAGATGCCAGTACTATTTTTCTTAGATATTCTATCTCTGAGGGCATTTCTTGTAGCTACTTTGCTGAAGCTAATGTTTAAAGATTTTATAAATGCTTTGTGTCTTTGTGGCATCATCTTTGCTCCTTAAACTTTAAGTGGCGTGTTTTGATGTGCAGGATCTGTCTCTAGATATTCCTTGCCCATGATTCATTTTTATGTCAAGCTGATGTAGTGTTATCCATATTATGAATGTGTGGACCTTAATAAGCAGGAGTGTTAAATAGTTATCATCCATGTACTCAGACCTTTCCAGGGAGAAGGTACCTCCTTTTTACCCCAATGCAAAATAATTCCACCGATTTCTCCTCTGTCACAGCAGGTAAGAGTGGCTGTGCTGAGGGTTCTGCTGTCTCCCACCTGTGTGACTTCTTCACCAGGACAGTTCTATTGACAGAGCTGTTCTGTCTCTAGTACATCTCATTGACAGTCACAAATGTTAAATAGCACCTCCCAGAGTTATTCATTAAAAAGAGTCTTTGGCTTCTTGGGATATGGGGAAGGAAAACACCTTCAGCAGGCTGTGGACTCAAGGTCATGTAAATTTTCTTGACTGCCACACCAGCAGCCTACAAACCAGCTATTGTCTTCATCAGGAATCTTTATAAATTGGCATGCAAGCATCCATAAAACAGTGAAAGGTAATGTAAATTGGATTGGCTTTGCTATATTTTGCAGAAAAAATCTGGCTTCTTTATGGAGCCAGAAAAGCTTTTTTGAAGGCAAAAAAGCTTTAGCTCCAAAATCACTGAAAAGTGATGAAATAGACAAGAACCGTTTAATGCTCAGCAAGGTCACTGTAAATACAACATTTTTGGTACTTTTACTTGCAGACACTGTTAAAACATCCTGTAGATGCAAGAAATACTTTATGGCCAGCAAAAAATACAAACTCTGCTGTATTCATCTTTTAAGTCCTTGAGGTAAAAAGAAAGTATCTTTCAAATAATTTAGGGAAAATCTGGTGTTTGCTGTAGCTGATCAAAAGCACCTTATGGAATAATTTTTGTACTGAAAAAATCAAATGCATAGTTTTGTTAAGGGAAAAAGTTAGATTCAGTTAGCATGTTGCTGGAACACTGCATCAAAATAATTGGCTTCAACTGTTTTGTTTTGGCAAAGTTGTTTCAAGTCATTCCAGCACATTCTAAGTATTACAATTAGTGAGTGTTAGTATTACATGTGCTACTCAATATTTCACATGCTAAAAATCTAAATCTATTTGCATCAGAGTAAGTTTGCTGAAGAAACAATATGATTTTTTTTGGTGGGATAATATTTTACTAGGAAATAAAAAATTGCTATTTTATAACAATTGCAGTTCCCTTTTTACTATTGAAATAATTGAATAGTCAGTTATTGAGAAGTTTCCTAGCTCTTTAGCAAACACTAATATAAATTAGGTGACTGACTGTACAAAGTGTTATTCTGTTAAGTCATAAAATACCATTTATACATGATAAAACTTTCAAATTAGTACAAATGTGTATCAGTAAGGGTAGTACCAGACCAAAAACTATCTCAAACAAGGAAGATGAGGAGCCTATTGCTAATTATGTGTGAAATTTGCCTGTTAAGAGTACAGTCCACCTGCTTGGATGTTAGGTCAGTGTCACAGAGATGAGCTGAGCCTCTGGGGGCGAGCCTGGGAGTCAGGCTGTACCACTGGTGACTGGAATGGCAGCAACAACTCTCCAGCACCACCTGAATGACACGCTTGAAACATCAAAGGCTTCTGTGTAAGAGCTCCACAATGGACTTTACATTGTCTGGAGACAGGAAATTTAAAGAAATTATATGTGAGTATCATGATATTAGAGACAATTATTGGGCTGATGTTATAGCTGGCAGTAAAAGAGATTTAAAAAACGTACTTGTGTTATTGATGTTTCTTCCTTACACGCCGTGTTTGGGTATGGTTTTAATGTACCAGTACAGCATAAAAGACTCACGTTGTTTGATTCTCTAGGGTAAAGTTAATTGGTAATTTAAACAAAAATGATAATCAAAAAAACATTTAGCAAGTTGCATTTTTCAAAGCGCTGTTAAAACTTCCTGTTTCACAGCAAAGGTACAGAAAATTATATATGTTGATTTAAGGAAATTCAGTTTTACGTGATTAATTTTCTGAAGATCATTTAAGGTGTAAGCAAAGCATATATTTTCTTGTGAAACTGAATTGGTCCGACCCTTCGCTAATTTTGCCTACAATTAGTTTGGTGTAATTATCACAGCATACAATTTAGTCTGCTTCCACAAAAAATTATTGTTCACAGGACCATAAAACTCTTTAAAAATTGCTTAATGAACAACTCAGCCATGAGTATGTCTTAGAAGATGAGAACTGCTATTAAATATGTAGAACATGAAGATGCAATATGTGTACATTGCACATAACAAACTTGGTATAAAACCAATCTCCTGGACACTCTGCAGTGTGGAAGAGTAGCATGAGGTCACAAAATGAAAGGCTGTATCCAAACATACCAAACTGAAGCAAGATGACATGCAAGCTTAATCTTGATATCTCCTGATTTCTAAAGGTTTGGATTTTCTCCATGAGTATTATTTTACTATGAACTCAGGCTTTGTTTTGGTGGTTTTGTTTGGTTTGTGTTTTTTTCATCTTGGTGGTTTTTTGTTTTTAATGAAAATGTTGCTGTCATTCATATGTGGGATATAAACTGAGTTACATACTAATAATTGAGATAAAATTGATTGGTGCCACTGCTTCCTAAAGCTAGCATCAGACATGGTGATTTTGATTTCTTTTTTCAAGTAAAGGAAATTGATGAAACTTCTGCCAGACTTGAATCATTGGGCAGTCCAGAGCTGAGGATCAGTCCATAGCAAGAATATTTAGACATCTACACAGCACCTGTATATTCACCAGGATAGTTTCATATCATATTTTTGCTGCATAAATCCACATAATTATCTTCTGATTTATAATTCTTATGCTTTTCTCATAAGAGAGAGCAAACCAGTTTTCTTCTGTCATTAATTCTTACAAAGACTGAGGAAATTTTTTCCTTTATTTCCTCTCTACACAATGGTAAAGAGAAACATACCAGCTCTCATTGAAACTTTTTATCCCTGCTCCAGGTTCAAAAAAAGAAGAAAAAAAAAAAATTATCTGGAGTTTTATAGGCATGGCCAGAGTGACACACCTCCCTGAGCTCTCAGCTTTGTCAGAGATGAACCCTTTCCATGACATCTCAAAGGGTACATAGAAAGTGATAAAGAAACTCATATTTCTGTAACTGTTGACCTTCAGCACAAGAGTTACTGGTACTTTGTCTCCTGCTATGGAAACCAGTGCTGCTAGAGGGGAGTCATTCCTTGGAACTGGAGCATTTTGTGGGACAGCCCTGTAGATAGGTGTGGATTGACTCCATGTGTGTAGTATAATCCCATTGAAAAACAGCTCCCAAACTTTCCAAAGAGTCTGAAATGAGATTTCCAGAGAGCTGAAGAAAATCTGGTGTTTTAGGTAAGGGTTAAACCACGTGGGGTTTGTATTACATCTCCAAAATTAGGAGAAAAGAATAATTTCTCTCTTCATTTAGCAAGAAAAACTTTAATTTACATCTTAACCTGTGCATTTCCTATAGCATCGATCACCATAGGAGCATGATGCTGACTTAGGATTTCTCCTCTTGTAAAACCTTTTGCCTTAAACCACTTTTATGGGTTGAAATCTGATCATGATTTCCTACTGCCAGAGCATATTAAGAAACCTGTTTCCATTGCCAGTTTGTAGCAGGAAAAATGTGATTGAGCTTCAAAATATTGTTTCTATTCTAAGTTTTGTCAACAGTGTACAATAAAGTCTTTTGGGTGATATTTTCAAGATGCACACAATTTTAGCCAAAATAGTGTCAGTCATAAAAGTCCCCTTGTCTTTAGTGGACAAGGAGGTAAATAGTGCATTAAAAAAAAAAAAAAATCCTACTGTCATTTTTTTTAGTACTTTGTGGCTTCATAATATCTTATTTCATTGGTTGCCATACAGCCAAAACATCTTGTGCACGACTCAAGACCTCTTTCCCTAGAAAACGAATAGAGTACCTTTTGGAAACCTTCCAGCTAATAGTCTGCTCCAGATGGTGCTGCTTGCAACTTCTAAGAAGCATAGGAACAGACAGCAAGTGCCTTATTCTTTCTGTCAAATAAACAATCCATGTTTTGGTAGGTTGGGATGTGGTAAAAATAAATCAAGCTTCACAAGCATGAGCAGTAAGCTGAACTTGTAAGTAGAACTGTTCGACTTTGGAGGTCGAGTCGCCTACTATCAAGTTCAGAAAGGAATTCCAGATAATACCTTGTGGCCAGCCAAGAGGTGGGCTCAGTTCTATCCTGGCTTCTCTCTAAGGGAAAAAGAGCCATGCTTTAAAAAGTGGTGCCTGGAGGTGACAAAATTAGCAGGGTGAGAGCTACTGTTTAAACAGCTCCACAGCTCATCTCTTTCGGCAGTTCAGATACTGGAAGTCTAATCATGATATATTGGGATGCAGTTGTGTGCAGTCTGATACAGGCTGAAAGTGTGGGGAAAGGCAAAACCTTCTGATTGCTTAAATAACAGTACATTCACCATGTTATCAAAGAGGTCAGTCTGTAAGTGCAACCAACAATTTGCTTTTTCCTGCTTGTTTATTCCTTGCATACTGTAAGTAAAGATCTATCAGCAATTCACGAGAGTTAAACTCTGAAAAGCATTGTTATGAGTCTGTTGTGTAGTAAACAATGGTGTAATTGAGATTATTTGTCCATTTCATAGGAAGAGTCCCAATACCTGTAAATATGTTGATTCTATCTTTAATTCTTTGTTTTCCTTGTATGTGCTCAGTGCATATCATTTTCTTGGTCTTTCAGAAGGCCTCAAAATAGAAGTAATTAATCTTTAGTGATACTGAGTATTCTATTAGCTGTGAATAATAAGTTTTACTTTCACTAAGAGTTTTTTTTTTTTTTTAACCTCTGAGGAATGCAAAGTATTGTTCTCAATTAGTTATGATAATGAGAGAAATATAAACTGTAGTCATGGGAAAGTTACTATAAGCAACTAAGACCAAATGTTTAATTGGCATAGCCTGGCCCTGCTCCATGTTTTGTGTGCAATTATAGCCACCTTCCTGAAGCCTAAATTTTGTCCTTGTAGACAGTAATTTGAGATATTTTTTTCCCTACAGATGTTTTTTCTCCATGTACTACTGTTTGTCTGTACAACTTACAACTGTACCTGGGTATCAGGGTCAGGGACAAAACTCACTTTTTTGGAGATGCAGCAGAGAAGGATTATAAGAAACTTTCATATTCCATGAACAACTACTTGATTAAACAAAGAGTTATGTTAATATGCATTGCATCTTATAGATCTTATGTTTGAATCTTTCCACAGAAATGAATGGCAAAACTCACGTAAAAATTAGGCTGGAATCAAGAGCAGTCCCTGGCTCTAAAATTTTTCTCTCTGTCATCACACATGTTACTTTCACCTACAAGAATGACAGTCATGACTATTTATGTTGGAAACTGTACACTTAAGTCTCCTGGAATTTACATGGCCCAAATATTTAAACAAATGATTGTAATATTTTACAGTCTTTTAAGTATCGGATGGAGTTCAAATTCTTATTGTGATTTGGAATATGAATTTACCTAATTTCATTGAGGAAACTGGCTCACTAATTAAGGGTTGAGAAGGATAATTTAAAATTTGTAAATACTGCAAAAGCTTGTATCACAGATTGGTAACAGTTGTTGTTTAGAGCAACTCTACTTCTTTCCAAGAGTAGAAACAATGCAAGTTGCAAGAGATTTTTTTAAAAGAATATATATATACACACACACATATATTTATATGTGTAAAGGTGTTTATACATGTGCATATTCAGTGTATGTGCACTTGTGTACATAGTAAATGGTATTAAACTAATGTGAAAAGTAGTAAACAATAGGAATAGAACCAGGATAAAAAAGGAAGAAGAAAAAATAAGAAACTAATAACTATTCCATTCATTCTGAGCACATCACACAGAATTGCATTAGGAAAAACAATAAAAAATGTGCTTTTAATCTGATAGTAAAAAACCCCAATAAAATAAAAATGAGATCCATTAATGAAAATAATGGATTTTATCCAAACTAGAGAAACACTTAGCTTTTTTTTTCTTGCTTTTTTTTTTTTTTTTATACTTTCAGCTAAATACTGGGTTGCTAGTGTGCAATTAGTACCAGTGTGTAAGTTCAAGAACAAGATGAATAGATAGATGGATACATTCTTAATGATTCCAGGATAGCTGTGGTTAAAAAAAGAAAAAAGAAACTTTTCATTGGATAGCATCTTAAAATGAAATGGCCAAGACATTTTGGAATGTGTTAAGTCCTGAGGAAATGGATTAATGGGCCAGTAATGTGATAGTACTACCTGCAGGCAGTTTGGTTTAAGAGATACTTCATTTTTGGTCAAAAAAATTCCTCCTGTGCTCTGAGATTCTGGAATCCTTTTAGTTGACGAGTTGAAATTATTGTTTTCAGAAATAAGGGATCAGAAACTAGATTATGAAAATGCATTTACATCGATGAAACATTTTCTGTCTTTACTTTGTCTCATTTTGGTCTTTCTTGTGTGTTTTCCTCTGTTTGGTCTTTTGTGTCCTGAAAGACTAGATGTGATTAGAAGTTAAATTTAAATTGCATGGATAAATGATTAACTTATTAGAAATCACAATTCACAACTTAATTTATCACATGCCTCCCTAATTTTTCACATGGTGATTACAAATGGGGGCTATATGAAAAATTTGAGACGTATAAGATAAATTGCAAAGCCATGTGATAAATGTACTTATCATGCACCTTTTGGCAGCTTTACCTCCTCTCTGCTTGCTCATCCATCTCTCCTGGGACCTATGGAGAAACCTATGAGCAGAGTCAATAAATCACTGAAATTTAAAAATCAAATTCTCCTAGAAATATTTTGTCCCCTTTTTGCCAGGTGGAGATTTGCCTTGTCCAGTGTCACTCCTGCCACGTTTCTGTGCAGCAGTTCTGAGCTCATTGTATGGCCAGTGGCTTTTTGCCTGTGGAACGTGGGGATTCCTGACATCTCAAAGGAATACAGACTTTGCTTTCTCACACTTTTCCTGCAAGATACTTATTATACCCAGGAGACAAGGAGTTACTTATTATACCCAAGGAGACATCTCTATGGGTGCCTACTCTGGAGCTAGCTAGTTCTGTGTGTAATGAAACCTTCTAGATCATCGTTTAAATTATGTTTTACGTGCCTGTGACATAATTTGCTGAAGTTTATCATTGAGCTGTGCTTTAACATGCTTTCAGAGACACTTTTCTAAAACCAAATTTCAACTGGTATTAAGAGTGGTTATGCAGAACACATTGCAAATGATTTGACATAATAAATAAAGGGTTTTTTCAATCTCTCTCTGTGTGAAAACTGGGAAAAAAACTTTGTACATTTTTCAAAACAACTTCCTTAACTGGAAAAAAACCCTAAAAACTATTGAAAGGGGAAAAAAGTTAGGAGAAAACTAAGTAAAAATAATTAAAACACAGTAGGCATTATCTATTTTTAACTATTATTGATATTCCAGATATATTACATATTATATATATTCACATTTATTAAAGTATAATGTAGTATGCTATTGTTATTATTTATATCATAAATGTTTATGTAATGTGTGTGATTTCATATATTATGTATCTTTTTAAATATTTCAGTACCATTTAAACATTATAAGAGTAACTTTTTTTTCACAATGGAGAGAGCAACGTTACAGTTCCTGTAAAACAGGTTAGAGTTTAAGTTTGTCAGCTCATGTACATAATATTTTTTTTCTGTGCAGGGAGGAATGATTCCTTCATGTCTTTATATTCTTTGGATACTAGTGGAACCAGATGAGAGAAATGCTTGTTTTGGCACTTCCCCAAAGAGAAATATAGATTTTGATGCTGGCAAAGATGACTTCAGCAAATACTACACATAAAAAGCCAGCATTTCATGCAAGTTCATAAGGAAAAACTACAGAATAGAATAACTTTTATGAAGAAATTCTATGTCTTACTTTGTGAATAGGTCCCAGTGCTACCATAATAATGCCCAGTTCTACAACTACAAACACTTATTTGTTCAAAGTGAATATTAACATTGTAATTTACTATCTAATTACAATTTTATAGTAATAACTAAAAATGTGTTGTTAAAAAGCATTGCATTCACTGCCTCACACTCTCAGACTGTTCTTAACATAGTGTGTGATTTTTGCCAATCTGAAAGGATTCATAGAAATCATTGATGTGGATTTTTTAAAGTTTCATGCTCAAATCCTTTTATAAAACATGTTTTAGAAAGCTGCTCTAAATGCTCCAATATCACAGTTACAATGCAGTTCAGGAATAATTTCTGTGAGCTTTAATGGAGCAGGATTGAGCCCTGTGAAAAATCAGTTTGCATAGAAAGTCTTCTTCATGTAAAAAGCCTTTGCATTTTATTTCTTGAGGAACAACATATCTCACTAATTTGAGGGTTCCAAAGGAATGGGTTAATCTTGTAAAAGGTTGTTATTTTTGTCAGCTAATCCAAAAGACCTTTCACTTAAAACTATGTAATTTAAAGCCAATTGAAAAAAATTAATGCTGTATTACTACTTAGAAATAAGGCATTCATAAAATGTAGTTAGCCAGTGGTTATTATTAGTAAAAGATGGGATTTTTTGGATAGAAAATTACTGGAAAAGAACTACAAAAAATAAGATTTACTAGTGATATCAGTGGTGTACTTTAAAAAAAAAAAAGTAGTGACTTAATCATAACTTACATCAACAGGAAAAATTTCAGAAAAAGTTAAATCTATTAAATTAATTTGATGTTGATATAAATTAGTGTTGTATTCAATTATATTCATAACTGTAATTATCAATAAAATAATAATGGATAATTTTGGTATTATTATAGTGCAGACTCAAAAATAGCTGAGGAGTTTCAGGGTGTAAAAAATCCTGATGCATCTCAGGTAAAAGTATGTGGTACCTGCCAATAGATTTATCTCTCTTTTAAGACCTAACCTAGCTAAATATACCAGGATGCTTGTGGGAAAAATGAGGTAGGCTTGAAGAGTTGTTCACACACCTGGACTGTGTGTGAGTACTTCCACATGCCTCTTTAATCAATATCTGTTAGGGGCTTCATAGAGCTTATTTTCTGATAGGCAAAAGAAAGTACTGTTTTGCAACTTAGAACTCGTTGTCTTTAATCATAAAGCGAAAAATGCTGTCATAACTCAGCAGTTATTGTTTCATATGCAGTACGAAGTATTGTGAGCTCCACTGATGGTATCAGATTGCTGCCTGGTAGAGCACACTGGGATAGGCTTTTCCCACCTAGCCCATCTGTCTGTGGATAAATGCAGCACCAAACCCCAAGCTATTGTGTGCTATTTACAGAAGAAATTAATCATTCCTTCTTATTATCAATAAGGCTCAAATGTAAATTTCCCTCAGACACAAGAGTGCTTTTTGCATGACATTTCCCCTAGAAATCCTTTCTGCTGGTTTTGCTCCTGAGAGAAAGGTGAAGGAGCACCATGACCATCGTTTCCAATCTTCCTCTTGTCATTTATGCCATCACAGAAAGAAAGGCTCCAAAGTTCAGATGGGAGAAAGTAAGCAGTAGCTTGGGGAATAGCTGATATTTAATTGATTTTGTTGCTTTGCTAAATTGATTGTTTTCTTGCTAAGGAAATGAACAACCGTGCACCATTCTCTATTATCAGCTGATTGTTCTTGTTTTACTGCACAATTTTGCCAGAGAGAGGTTTCTGCAGATATTGTGCAGTGGAATGAGTCTGAACTAAAATGAGTGCAAACGTTTAACGTTCACAATGCAGCATGCACAAAAGCCTATGAGAATTTGCAGATAACTTTGCCTAGATAAGCAGTTTTTAAGCCATCATAAGATATAGGGATTCAGCCTCAGGAAATTAGGCATGGAACAGACTGGGTTTGTTGAAGAGCAAACTGGCATCTGTGTAGCTGGTTAGATGTTAAGTGCTACCATTATCAGTGGAGGCAGGCAGGTGGCATTGGGGTAGGCAAGGAGCTTGAGGGACAGTCAGGGGGATTTTCAAGGGACAACAGAGATTTTCCCTCTACGTAGAATACAATTCATTAACAAGAACAAAACCAAGCCAAGTGCCTGTGCTGCATGAGAGGAGAGGGGCTCTGTGTCCCTGGGGAATGCTATTCAAAAATTATTAGACAGTGGTGGGAAGGGCACCCTGAAAAGCTAACGTGTGAGAGTCTGCTGGGAATCCTATCTTTCTGAGTGGCATAAAATCTTCTTGTAGGGAAATGTATTATTTCTCACTCTTCAGAGGGACTTGGTTTCTGTGAAAATCCTGCTAAGACAGCTGCAGTCATCAGAGAGACATCTGCTTGTAAGGTCATCTTCTGTTGAAAATTTTTTGTCACAGAATGGAGAGGGCTTCTTTCACTGCCAAAAAGCCACTTTAAAAGATTGACAAGACAGATTAGAGAGGATACAGAAATTTTGGAAGATGCTCTTTTAACCTTTTTATACAGTGCCGTCTTGGCAGTAGCAAATCTATGGCAGGATTAGTTAGGGACCAAGCATTTCTGGAGTTGTGTTCCTTTTTTTTTTCTTTTCTCTTTCCATTTGGGGTATCAAATAAGTGCAATTTCACCAGGGCAGTAAAGCAAGAGAGTAAACAGTAAATAAGCAGCAAACAAAGTTTAAAACAGTAATGAACCTTATGAATAAGGGAGTGTTATAATGTTTGAAATGCATTTATTTTGGAGCTTCACATATTCTGGGAAAACATGATGACTTTGTGAATGTATTGTCTCATTTTACATTGCATAGACTCTGTTTATTGGCCCTGGAGGCTGACAAGGAACTGACACCTGTGCCCAGACGTTTTCCAAACCTTGGCAGCAACAGGCACGTTCATTATGCAGCAGAGTTGTAGATCCATGTGTCCTCAAGGCAGGGGAGAGGAGCAGACTTTACCCTTGCAAGGAAAAACAGGTTAAGTAGCAAAATGACTGGGGCAGTGGATTTACTAACATGGCTGATCTTCATGAAAACTGCTGCTCCTGTGTCTGTGCACCACTATAGTAGTGCCAACTGCTATTTTGGGGAAGCTTCTTTTGGGAACTGAATACTGGGCACAGGAGAGCTCATCCGAGCTGGGAAACCTCACGATATTCAGTTTCTCTAGCAGTTAAAGGAATTAAAAAAATCATGTTTATAGTGCCTTTTTGCATGGATCTTAGCTACAAATTGTATTTGCATACTGAGAAGAGAGTAGGTTTAGATTAGACACTGGAAGAAACTTTTCCCCCGTGAGGGAACTAGCACAGGTTGCCCAGAGAAGCTGTGGCTACTCTCTCCCTGGAAGTGTCCAAGGTCAGGTTGGAGGGGCCTTGAAGCAACCAGGGATAGTGGAAGTTGTCCCTGCCCATAGCAGGGATTGGACCTGGATAATCTCTAAAGTCCCTTCCAACACAAAGCCTTCTATGATTTTGGGATGGGAAAGTATTTACTGTTTTTTTTGGGTCCCTAAATAAAATCTAGCAGAAGAAGGTGAAACAGTACAGATGTGTCCTGTGTTAAATAAGGTTTGTAAATATCTTCAATTATCTAAAAAATAGTTCAATGTAAACTTACACAAAATACACAGTTGTGCAATCCCCAGGGTTTGGCAAAGGAGAGATTAGTGTTTTACCTGTTGATAAGTTCAAGGCTGATTACTTTAGAAAAATGTCAGTTTTTCGTTAAAAAAAAGATTTTTCCCTAAGTGAACATTGTGGTCTGTAATGTCACTTCCATGGTTTCTGTGTGGCCATATCTACAATAAAGGTAGACTTTCATTAAAGTAAGGCCTGAAGCATACACAGGTAGATTTTATTTTAAATAGGACTATCTGTATAGATTATAAGAGGAAAGTTTTGTAAATGTGGTATTTCAGAAGCACTGGGAAGCAATTAGAATCATCCATTTAGTGAATTTTGGTGGTCAGAAAGGCATTAGCTAGGATCAGGTTTACTCATTCATCATACCCTGTTACTTATGGATAAACAGGGTGATATGGTGTCTTGCTAATTCTCAGATATCATTATATAATATAATTGTGTTCTTGAGATGCTTTTGAGGGCCATTTCCAATTACCACTGTATATAGGGAACACAAGTTTAAAGCATTGAGGTTAAGTGTGACACAGCAAACAAAGCAATCGGGTCGCCGGTGTGTGGGCTGCACTGGGAGCGTGGTTATTCCTGTGAGTGTGTCTGCAGCAGAGAGCAAGTTTGTATGGAAAGCTTGAACCCACCGTGACACTAACAAAGGTATTTAGCTTTTTAAAGATAGAATTCTAGATGCCAAGATCACTGGGTTCATGCTACTACCCAGATGAGCTTGGGAGTGTGCCAGGAAGATAAAAGCAGTTGATAAACCTGAGAAGAAAAGCAGTAAATCAAAAGCATGAGAGCTTTTGAAAAATTTAAAAAGTGGTGTATACATAGGGATGATCATATAATTCTGAAAAAGAGCTTGATTGCCTCACAGAGATTGCTGTGTGCCAGCATATTAATGGTCAGACCCTGAGAGCTTTGCACTTTGATTCTAATGAATGTCCCAGAAGTTTGGATGTTTATATGAACATTATCTCTGTCTAAGACGCTGAGCTTAAAACCTTAACTCTGCTGGGGTTTGATGTGTATCCTTTAATCTAGACTCTGTATTGATGGGATTATTCACACGAATAAGGTTTTGCCAGCTTAGTCCCAACATTTATGTGATGGATTATATTGGTGCATTTGTTCCATCATTGGTCAGAATGATTTCAGCTGTGGTTTTGCTGCGTGAACTGGAACTCCCTTTCCCATGAGATCATCCAGTAAGGAACATGGGTTTAATGCATTATTCTTCCTTACCAAGAGGCAGATCTCAGATCCTCTCTTCCACTGCTTTCAACTTCATTCAGGAGTGTGAGCTGATACTGAATTGTTCTCTAATTAATTAATTAATTAATTACTCCAAAGACACGATCCCCATGTGCCACTAAGCTACCAGTTCCAGAAGCACAAAAGTTCTTGCTGAGTCTTTGGGACAAAAGAGAATGAAAAGCTTTCTATAGGCTTTATGTACATCTTGATTATGTGTCCTTGAAACGTTTTCGTGACCACTTACTAGTGTTCTTCTGTCTCCTTACTTCTGTTTGTAATGCCTGTAAGATGATAATGTCCTTTTCATACTTCTGGCCTTTTGTGTCCCCTTTTCCTCTGAGTTTAGTCTGATCTCTTACTTGGCATTATGGGTATGTGGATGATTCATTTCAAAAACATTGTCAATTCCACAATATCAAAAGCACTGTTAGAATGCAATTAGTATGCACATACCTAAGTACCTGCTGAATTGTAGCTTTACGCATTCAGAAATATGATGTACTTGCAAAGTCCAAGGATTTCAATCCACATCAGTTGAACTCTTCCTGTTTCCAGTAATAAGATTTTGAAAAGGGTCTGCATGAAAAAGGTTTTAACTACTTGTACAATGGCCCATCTCAGAAAATGCCTGAAAAAATGGCCACACATTGGGAAATTAATGTTACTAAAGAGCAATTCAGACCTGACAACTATGGCAGATGCCACAGCAGTCATCACAACTTGTATGCCATAGGCTTTTCATGACTGTTTCTCATTTACCAGTTCTCTTGCACCACAATCAGTTAAATAGGTATGTGGTTCATTATTACAGAAAACTGCATTAAAAGAAAACCTTGCAGCTGGAAAGTTAGTAATACCTAATTAAGGTAAGAATTAACTTAGTAGCCTTAATTCATCTCCTTTGTCTGTAGTTACAGTGCTGCACCATGTTTCATGTTGGTGACACCAGGCTATAGACTTTGACTCCCAATCCTGATGCTCATTTACTCTGTTTCCATCTTAGCTGTTTTTTGGAGTACTGTTACTGCAATTTTTTTTTCTCCACAGCAGCTTGTCTGATCTTGGCATTATTTCCAGAACTTGGAAGACAAAAGAGGAGGAGGCTGAGAACATACTGAGGTTCACAGTGGCAGGAAAAAGGTAATGCTTAAACTGGAACTGGGGAGGATCTGCCTGGATTCAAGGAAAAATAAATTTGCTAAGAGGGTAATTAAGCTTTGGACCTCCATAGTTGTGCACTCTCCAGTTTATGTAGCTTTTCAAGACCCAAATGGACAAAGCTGTTAGAAATCTGGTCTGAATTCTGGACTGACCCTGCTTTGAGCAACAGATTGGACTGTAGGCCCAGCAAGGTCCCTTCCAACTTGAGTGATGCCACAGTTCTGGCAGAGCATTGCTGGGGCTCTCTGCTATAGCTTTGTAAGTTGCTATTAAGTATTAGAGAATTGGTTTTCTTTTTATTTTCCTCCAGTTTTGAACTTGCCTAATTTGATTTATTGAAGAGAGTTGTCCCTCAGATTCTTTCTTTCATTACTTTCCTTCTTTTACAATTTCAGCTTTAGTTTTCTTATACCTTTGCCCTCAGGTTTGGGAGTGCAAAAGCATTTAAAGGAATGAGATATTACTAACCCTGGCAAAGCATCTTTGTTGCATTTTTGAAATGAGCTGTTTTGGCTGCAACTTTGAGAAAGTATTAATAATCTGGAGGCAAGCACTCAGGAGAGAAAATTGTATCCTGATGCATTGTAATTCCTTAAAGGGCAAATGAAATTTGTGTTATAATTAGAAGTCTGAACAGCTTCATTTCTGATAAAGCTGATTGGGGGCTTCAGCTAGAATCTAAATCCATAAGAGATTCCTGGTAAAAGTTTTTTAATCATAGGTGTTAAAGAGGTTCTCTGCTGAACTTTCCCTGGAAAAAAGGTTCATACCAGTTGTCTGAAGGCTTCTCTTGCTCATGGATATGCAGGTATCTGCTTGGAGATGCATGAGGGGAAGCTCACTCCCCCAAAAATATAACATGCAATTAAAGAAGCAAATTCGATGTTTGAAATAAATATTTAGAAATAGAAATGTTTAAAATGGGAGATGAAGTTAATTGTGAGGGTTTTATGTAACACAATCAAAGATTTTGGTTTAATCTACTAATTTGAAATATACTTTTATAAGAATTTTTAAGAACATTAACATGGTACATGTCTTTAGTTTATATTTGTAAGAGACTAATTTGTTTTACTGCTACATAATTTAGTTAGCAATTTTCAAAATGCTAAATGAAGTTCAAAGGCATTGAAAATATTTTTTAAGTTATTTTTTGAAGCAATTTTGTTTTTTCCAGAATAATGTTTCTCAGTATGTTGGTATTATGTGCAACACAAGATGAATTAATTGAGTTAGGGCCACACATTATTGATTACTGTCCATCCTTACAACTATTTATAGATATACTTTTTTTTAATGTCTCAAATGCATTTAAATTTTCTCAGGTTTTTAACATCATTGATATTTTCAGAAGTATTACTGTACCACTCACCTTCAGTAAAACTTTGCCTATATATAAATAGTTCAAAACCACTAAGTGGGGAAGAAAGTATTTTTTCTCTTTTGACTGGGATTTGATTGTTGAATCTTACTTTGAAATCCTGTCCCTTGGTAAAGGAATCTGAACCTGTTGCTAAAGTTTTCATTAGTTTTATAAGGAGAGGATTTTTTAGACAGAGACTCTGGAAAAAGTGAGTTGGATAGCGGAGACAAGTCACTGAGAATGTCCTCAGTGAATAAACACATAAAATTTTGTGTGCCACCAGCAGGGCTGATGCTGAGGTGTCCGAATAAAATGGTTGTAGAGCTCACTGCCAGCGGTATGGGCAAAATAATATAATAATGAAAAAAGAGTCAAACCCTGCAGTTGCTGGCGGCGCCTCTTCCCCTCACGCGGCCTCCATGTTCCTGCCCATGCTGCCACCCTGGGCCCGGGGGGGCTAATTGCCACCAAATGGATCCCCTCTGGGTATCCAGGACAAAAGGTGTCTGTGCTGGAGCAAATAGGGAATTCCAGAGGGAATTCATCTCTGTCCAGGCTGGGAGCCGAGCTGCTGGGAAGCGGCTCTGTCAGGGAGGGTGGGCAGCCAGGTGTTCCTGAGCAGCAGCGTGTCCTGGGGGACAAGGCCAGGGGATCCTGGGGTGCACTTGGAAAGGCACTGATGGCAGGGCAGGGAGGGGATCCTCATCCTCTGCTCAGCCCCGTGTCCAGTTCTGGGCTGAGGGAGCTGGGCTGTTTAACCTGGAGGCGACTCAGAGGGGTTCTTATCTGTGTCCATCAGAGGATGGACCAGGCTATGCTCTGAGGGGCCCAGCAACAGGACAAGAGGCAATTGACATGAACTAAAACAAGGATATCCCTTCCACCTGTGTAGCAGGAAAAACTCCACTTACAGGGTGACAGGAACAGACTGCCCAGAGACCTTGTGCAGTCTCCCTCACTGGAGGTATTCAAACCCCATCTGTGCCTTGTGCTCTGGGCTGGCCCTGCTTGAGCAGGAAGGTCAGACCAAATGACCTGATGTGGTCCCTTCCAACCTTACCCATTCTGTGACTGGGACAGGATACACAGCCAAAAGCCAATTTAATTGTGTGGTTTGGTCTTTGTGCCTTTTGAACGTAAAAATGCGCTGCTTCCTTCCCTTTTTTCCCAAGATCTCAGAGGCATTTCTTCATAGCAGCTCTGTATTTAGGCAGTTACCTCATCATTATTCATCTAAGTCATCAAAATTGTAAAAAGAACTAAAAACCCTAATGTGTTATAAATAAAATATGGGAAAGAGGACAGTAATAGAATAGGACTTCATATATTTGAGGCAATACCCACCCAAAAGCTCTCTCACAGCAGTTGCAATGTTTTCTTACTGTTTAAATATTTCAATCAAAGAATGAAATGCAATATGATCAATAGTTGGAGCTGAAATCCTATAGATATTGTGTGACAGTATATGTACTCAATCTTCATTCAAAATTTACACAGTTTGTATTTCCTCCGATATAATTGCTTCTGTACTGTGGCTTTCAATAGCTGTAAATTAACTCTGTCATAATTGCTCTCTTTTGTTTTTTTGAATATTTCTATCCTTGCTGTAAATTGTATTTCTGTTACTTCCAGTATTGATATTATGATCTGTCCACAAGACAGCCCAGTATCTGGAGACATGTATATACCTTTTGGAATAGTTTTCTTTCACCCTTCCCATTTTATTCATTGTTGGTTTCTCTTGGCTCTGAGCCCAGTTCGGTTTAATTTTTCTTTATTTGGTACAGGATTCCAGACTCTGCTTTGAGATGGGCACTGTATAAATTAATAAATAAATTCAATATATGCTTCCTTTAAGTGGGTTGCTTGGTACATCTGTTTTTCAGAGGTTTCTAAATCTTCATAATCTGTATAAGATATCTTTAGTTTCATAGGATTAGGAACTGTATCATATTTTTAACAGGGTTTCCAAATAAAAAATCATCGTTTGCTAACTGTTGCAGTGCTCTAGCATATTGGATACTGAAAGATGTCTCAATAGCTGGAATGCAGAATAATGGTCCTATATAAGACACTATGAGTATTTAGCTATGGTATTTTTTTTTTCTGATGCTGAGAATTTGTTTGTGCTCAGAAGGTTTTTAAGGACTATTGTATATGTAAATATAGATGTTGCAGCTGGTTTAAAATAGTGGCATTCCTTCAGTATTGTTAAGAGCTTTCACAGGAACAACTGTAACATAACAATGTTCAATGTATTGGTTATGGCCAGTTGCATTGCTTTGGCATATCCAAAAGCACTTTAATGGAAAACCAGGGGCATTTCCCATTAAAAAAAATCCAATTTGAATGATTATTTTATGTCAAGGTATCAAGAAGACAGTTAAAGAAGTAGTCAGCAAACATTGTGGCACCAAATTAGGTCGTAAATAGCTCAGAAAAGAGACTGGTGCTGAGGCAGGCAGCAGTTAGAGAGTTTGTTCTGCAGATGTAAAAGTATCATGTAAAGTTGAGGGTCAAAGATGACTTTGAGAGCAATGGGGAAAAAGCTTGCTCTGATGAACTGTGTAATCTCAGGGATTTCCCTACTCATACTAAAGTCAGCATCGTAAATTGCTCTCCTCACAGAGCACCACATTCTTCCAATGCTCTAAACGGAATGGATGGGTTCTATGTATGACTTGTGGGTTGCAATTTTTATTGCAATACTTGAAGTGAAGGTAGGAAGAAAGGGGAGGTGCAGGGAGAAGGATGGTGTGCTTATCAATGCACACAGAATGATTGCAGTTGGCACTTGGCCATTAAGGTGGGGATGTCACAGTTGTCTTTTGTAGGTGTTCAAAACACAAAGGTATGCTACCATCCCACGATCTTCCAACTCCATATTTTGTAAGGAACCTAATTAAACAGGTGATGAACATCCACTGAAGGCAGTGTGGGAGGCAGAGTTGGGAATCCAGTGGAGTTTAAGGTCTGATCAGAGAACTGAGTTTATCAGCACTGAGAAGAGGGAGTGCTTTCAGGCATGCCCAAATATAAACCCACAGGTACATAAGGAACTCTCCATGAAAGAACCATTGATGGCTGTGACGTTGGCAGCCCTGGTCCATAAACTGTGGGATTTGGTGCTAATTGAGATGAGATTCTGAAGGATTTGAGTTCTGTATTAGTCCTTGTCTCCTATCTAAGACTTCTAATGGCTTATGGGTTCAACCTTAAGCCTTTAAACAACTTCTTGCTACTCTGGAGAATTCTTTCCAGATGTGCAGTTAGTTCCTAGGTAAGAAAACACAGATATTTCAGTAAAATTTCTGCATCTGGATCCTCACTAATACATTCATCAAATCAGTTCTCTAATATCTGTGGTTTCTGAGACCAAAGTCTTCTAGAGCTCTTGACCTCTGCTGGAAGAAAAGGTTTATTTGCCCATATATGGCCAATTTATGATCCACGCAGATGGCAACAGATATGTGCACAACATACCTTTCATGCTCCCAATTATGTTTACTCTCCAAAAGGCTGGAAGTCCTGGATATTTCTCATTTATTTGTGTTATACTTGGATAATGTTATTGCCTCTAATATTGCAAGCCTAAGACAAGGGAAAATAGTACCTGGGTTCTTCCAAGATTTGTTAGAGAGAGAGCAATGAACTGTGAGCTGCATTCACTTCATGTAGTCCTAGTATGAGGTCCTTAGTTGTACAAAGCCCTCCAGCACAACCGTTTCATGGTTAGAGGGAATGCTGTAGAGGAAGCAGGGCCGCATTTTTGCTGACACTGTTTCATGATATAAATAAAATATTTTAAAAGGCACTTTTTTAGTGCTTGATCATTACGGTGTCCTTATATCGAATGGGTAGTATTTTGATACAAGACCTTATAGATAAAATAGAAATGAAAAATGTGTGGAAAATTAGTTCCTAGTCACAAAATATAAGTTGTTCAAAAAGAGAGAGAGAAAGAGGTGGGGAAGAACCATGTGTCCGGATACACCAAGGCATATTAAAAGAGAGTGGTGCTGTGCACCTTAAATACAGCCACATAAACTAACCCTGAAATGCATTTATTTTTGGAGGGAATACATGGAAGCATTTATTTAGAAAGCTATTTGAAATTTAAACATTTGGTACCACCGCTACTAGAAGTAACCCAGTCCATGGCCACAGGGATGGTCAGGAATCAGGAACGTGGTGATGAAAAGGAAGAAAAGGGGCAAGAATGGGAGCAGAATTAAAATGGTGTGGGCAGACAACTCGTTGAGTGGCAATGTTTCCCATTTCTTTCCTAAGCACATCCACACTTAGTTTCCGAGAAAGCAGGAAGGACACATAGGCAAATTGCCAACCAGATGGTGCAATCGAATAGGAAGAATGCTTTCAGAAGGGCAGTACAAACCAGAATTTAAAAATGCTATCGTTTGCTTTCCTGATACAATACAGAACAAAATTCACACGGAAAGAGTTAATGTTAACTATATACTTGTGCCTTCTAGTCATCTTTGTGACTTAGCTTCAGAAAAATGTCCACCTTTGAGTTCTCCTGTGGTATCCCCTCTGCCAAAGTAATTTAATGTGCTCCAATTATGTGTTTCTTTGCAGATTTTTCAAAACTGCCTTATTATTCCTTAAATATGTTTCTGGGAATAGACAAAATTTAACTGTGAGAGAAGGGTGAAGTCCATTTTCAGGACTTCTGTAATTGTTATTCTTATAGAATATGAAGAAAAGAAAATACTATTTGCTATGTAGAATTCTATGTAATCACTAGATAAACTTAATATCAGTGTGGAATTAGTGGCAGACCAAGGAATTATAGTATTTTTCATGTTATGAATTAATTAATTTCCAATTTACTACTGAAACTATGTGGTGAGTATTGTTTGCATTTTGTCTTTGGAATAATTTTATATTCTTTTTTACTTACAATGTATTTTATTTCACTTAGAGTGTATTTTCTTTCTATTGTAATTTGGCTCTTTCAAAATCTGCCTGAGTGTCTATTGCATAGATTATGCACATATAGAAACACAGATTCCCACCCTGCTCTTCTGACTTGTGTTTAAATTTCAGAAGATACACATAGAAATGCATAAAGATTTGTAGCAAGAATATTTTCTATTTTTTAAATGTGTTTTTTCTTATTAGTAGCACAGTTTTGATTATGTGATTGGATGTAACAATTTTATGTCAATACATAATCAGAACTTGACAAATCTAGTCGTAATTGAAGAGAGGATGTACATCCTGGCAAAAATGTAGGAACCAGCCATCTGTCCTGATGTCAGCCTTTTTGTTATGTATTTTATGTCTATATCTTGATGTTCTAAAAATATATATATATGGCATATCTATCCTCTACCTTAATTCTTGTGAATGGCTTCCAAATGAGATTCAGCTACAGCATATGAGCATTACCTTCATGAATCTAAACAAGAGCTGCTGCCTCTTTTCTCTGCCCAGTCCTAGCTTATCTTTATGTACTCTTGTTGACAAGCATTTATGGACTACAAATAAATCTGAAAATAAAAGGAAGTTCATAATCCATTGAATAAAATTTTATTAATTGATTTTTAAAAAATTAGTTATTGGAGCACTTTTTTGTGTTTTCATTATCTGGATTATGGTGTGGCCATGTTTTTTTCTTAGACTTACTGATTTCTGACTCTATTTATTTAGATCATTGGGGTTTTTTTCTTCTGTGCTTGAAAATCCAGTCTGAATTGTGAGAAACCAAATATGATGTTCCTTCTTTCTTCCTGGAAATCCCTTTTGGTTATAAAGATTTTACAGGTGATTTTTGACATTGATGGGCATAGAACTAGCTCTGTTGTATTCAGATTGCCTTCCCTGTAGCACATGTATAACCTTTTTTTTTCCCTGGTGGGATGAAAGATTTTTGAAATCTTACTTGTAATGGTAAAATCTTACCTGAACTGGACAATCAGACACAATGCTGCAGTTCAGCTGGTAGAACTGCATTGCTGATTGAGTCAGTGTTGGGGCTTTTTGTGGAATCCATATTGCTTCTGAGAGTTTTGCCTGCTGGTGAGAGAATCTAATTTTCATTTCACTTTTCTGGGTTCTAAATGCCTCGGTCACTGTTTCCACTCAGTTTCAGAGTTCCTCTAGTCTTTTGATTTAAGTTAAATCAGCTGTTGCTTGAGATTTTGTGTATTTGTCTGGGCAGGGCAAAATTTATTTTTGTTTCCATCGAGGTCCCCAAAGGTTTTGTCTTTGTTCATATTAAGTAGTTTTAGCTCCAGTTTCTATAGGTAACAGCAAACTTCACTCTTGCCAAGCTTTTCTGTGAGAGTCTGCTGTTATTTCCTACAGAAAATACTGACAGAACTAGTTGACAACTCATCTTGGGATAAATAGAAGAGTTGATGTCATGTTCTATGTAAAAGTAATGTCTTGAAAACTTAGCTGGACAGTTGAAAATCACAAATAGCAGGCAATGTCTTTTAAAAGAACCAGAGGTATCATGGTGTTGACATGATCAATGTTGGTAGTTGCTGTGGGGACAACTGGGCACAATGTTAAATAACAGAAGTTGAGTAATTCCCAACTCCATTGACTTCAGGTGAATCGGTCAGAAAAAAACACACAGAAGCTGAGTTAGGATTTATTACAAAAGAAATAGAAGACAAATTGGAAAACATGACTCTGTGTAGAGCTCTGGTTTATTCTGCTTCTTCAGTGCTATGAGTAATTCTCATGCTCCCATTTCAGACTGAGTATGTGAAGAGTGATAAAGGTGATCAGGTTTCTGGAGCAGCTTCCATGTGATGAAGGAAATTTGACAATCTTCAGCCTGGAGTAGAATCAACTGACGGAGAATTTGATAGAGATCTACAGGACTGGGAATGACATGAAAAAGGTAAGTGGAAGATGACTATATCTTCTTCACACGTAGGAGCTGAGCATCAAGTGAAACTAATAGGGCAGTTCAAAACATAGGAATTTTTTTTTTTCATATTCACATCTTAAGTAATG
>WBNO01032410.1:52387-80954 GCA_013400575.1 Peucedramus taeniatus | reverse complement strand
ATCAACATTATTCTCATCCTGAATCTGAAACACAGCATTTTATCAGCTACTGGGGAAAAATTAATTATATCCCAGCCAAAAACAGGGCAATCATGTAATGATTTTTCCTTTTAAACTTCATGACTGAATGCCCTTTCATCTGAGTTGCTATATTTGTGGTCCAGTTCCTCTGAATTATTGTATCTTCTGAAATCACAACTTATTTCTGTAATTCCATGCATGCAAGACATCTCAACTTTATAGTCCAACTAGCATTGAAATCTACTTGCCTTTGTACAAATTGTAAGAATGAAATAACATTATTATTAAATAACAGTTAATAACATAAAGGCACATGGATGTGATTTGTGGGGTATCCTGTACAAGGCCAGGAGTTGGACTCAATGATCCTCATGGGTCCCTTCCAACTCAGTGTATTCTGTGATTCTGTGAACACTGTGTCTCACAGAGGTGCTTAGAATTGATCCATGGAGAAATGTATTTTGATTACAGCAGTGATCTTTTATTGAAGTTAGTGTCCTGTTAAAAATATGAATTAAGCTATTCATCTTAGTGATGACCTTAGCTATTTCCCCAATGAAAAACTACAGTTCAGCTTCAGAGCAGGGTGTTTTGGTTTACCAGTAGGAGGACATATGTTGATGTTTTTCTCTTTGCTTGACAGTGGCCTATGGAGGTCGATCATGAGGCATTTAGAAATTGTACCTCAGTTACACAGATCTGCATAGATGGTGGGTCTGCAGATTAGACTGTGGAATTCAGAAAACTGTACTCTCGTAGTCCAGCTGTTTGCTTGACATAACACAGCTGCTCAATCAACATGCAAAGAGTAATTTCCTGAAGGAATTTAAGCGGAACACAAAAAACCCTAATTTTAAAAATGTCTTCTCTTGCAGGGAAATAAAACAGAAGCCATGACATATTTGGGCTCTAAATGGGCAAACTGATTTTTAATGGACTGTGTATAATAGAAATACTCTTCCATGTTACTTCTTATTTCAAAAGTACCTAAATATATGCTGAAGTAACTTGCTGGGAAAAAGAAATTTAAAAATATACCAGAGATATTGAATTGGCATTTTAATTGTGTTGAATTTCCTGTTAATGGTGGAGGGTATTAGAAAAAGTCTACAGATTTTTCTGGATTTATACACTATTCCTGTGACTGTCTGGAAGGCTATCTACAATTTTTTATTATTTAGTAATCACAACAGCTGTCTGTTACAATGGAATGCAAGTTTTCCATTACTCTGTATTACATAATGATAATTCATAAAATAAACTATCATTGGAAGACCACTTTGGTAACTGTCCAACTATATGAGGGCCCTTGGCTTATCAGAGATAAGTCCTATTAAATGGTGGGATGCTAAGAACATCATACAGTGATCTTTGGAAATGGTCACAAGTGGTGCTTTTGGTTGCATAACTGCAGAGGTGTACATCACAAAAGGTAAGTTCCCTTTGCTTGTAGCTGCTCATACTTGAAACACATTCAGTCTTGAAGGCAGATGAGCCTTCTGGACTGTATCTGATGTCTCTTCAGTCTGCCATTGCATTACAGATACACTCTAACAGTCCGTTTCAAAAATATCCCATTAAACTAGCCAGGTAGAGAATATCTTTCCCCTGCTGCACATCAGTCTCAACTGTCATCCCCCATGTGCTTCATTGTTGGCTTTGGAGGTCTGCAGTGCGTTGGAGTAAGCCTTCAACTCTGGTCAAATGTGCTATTGAGACTGGTATTGAGGCAAGATAGTAATGTAGGAAGTCAGGAAAAAACATTTCCTGTGTTCTGATTAGTGTGACTAATGTCTTCACATTGACACTACCCAGAGGCCAAGCTGCCAGATATATCTGTGCATGTATCAGGTATTGTGAAAGGGAGAAGAATCACTTATTGTAGAGCAGTGGATCACATGTGAGAAATTGTACTGTCAGACTTCCATTTTGCATAATAGCTACCTGAATTATTTAGATTTTTATTTGTGAAGGAATCCAAGGATAGTACAGCATTCCATGTCAAGGTGTAAATACTTGGTTTCACATCAGTGTTATTGCACCATTGCTCATCATGAGAATAATTTAAAAACTAAAAATCTATAAATAGAATAATTTTGTCATTTTTTCCTTTTTCATGCCTGCTGTTACGATCCATAGGTCAGTGGCATAGCTAGGTGTACAACCCCTTTTTGTCTTATCTGTGCCTTTGATTATTCTTGAAATGATTGCAAGTAGGATGTAGACTATTATGTACTTTTCAAAAACTGAGTGGTGTGTGTAGCTCAGGACAGAACCCCAAAGCATAGCAGGGGGTATCTGTTTAAGTTTCTTGTTCCCTGCCTTTCTTTCTGTAAGAATTTTTTGTGTTAACCATCTGAGAAGAAAATTTGGACTGTGTGTATTTAATGATTTTGTATATTGATCTAATGCCAGCAATTAGGTTTGAGTTGCTCATTATAATACCTCTTCCATATAGTATTTCTTAGTGAACAGTAAAACATGTGAGGGGGAAATTCTTTCTGCTTGCCCTAAAAATTCATAAGCAAACATGAAGGAAATATATACCCGCTGACTTTAAGAAATATTTGTATTAGTTTGAAGTGTCATTTCACTGTAGATGGATAATGCTCTGGTAACCAAAACTACCACAAATTCCCAGAAAAGAAAAAGAAAAACCAGTGCAAAAGTAAATTGCCTTGAGTCTGGCAGTAACTTAGCTTTTCATACTGCAGGTGTCAGAGATCTGTGCCCTCAGTGTTTGGACTACTGCTGAGCAGTGCTCGCTCAGCATCAGGGCTGCGCCTTCAAGACTGCCTTCAAAGCCCGGTAGCCTGGGGGCGAGCAACAGATTGGAGGGCATGTATCCAAAGCAGCTAAGCCTGGCTGACCAAGGGGATATTCCATACCATGTGACAGCACAGTAAGAGCTGGGCGAGGTGGATGGCAAATGGCATCTCTCATTGAGGCTTGTGTAGGAGCTGCTACATGTGCTCAGGCCCTGTTTCCCAGGAAGTGCCTACACTTTGCCTGCTGATAGGAAAAAGAGAATAAAATATATTTATTTTCCTTTGCTTCTGCCCATGGTCTTTTCAACCCACAAATTCATTTACATCTTATTTCCCTCGCCATTCTGCTGAGAAGGGAGAGTGGCTGGTGGGCACCAAGAGGCCGACCAAGGTCAGCCCGCCACATAAGTCCTTTAGTCCTGTTTCTGGCTCTGTACTTCAGTAGTCAAATAATGAATAAACAAAGACTTGCAAATGACTATTTGATGCAAAGAGTTGCAAATGACTGTCTCTGAGGAGAACAAAGGAGAGTAACTTCTCACTTTCAAACTAGTAAATAGAAAATTGCTGTTACATATAGACTGGAAAAATACAAAAAATTTAATGAGGAAAATTATAAACAAATGAAATCTTTTTAAATGTTAGTTTGATTCAGCTCTTCTTAAGTTTCTGTTCTCAATTCCTTTCTGCTTTGCATTTTATATTTTAGCTTCCTATTTATTTCCATTGTTTTTAGACTGGAAAATTTCATTTCCTATGTTGGTAAGAGAATGTATTTATTTGATAGGAAAGGTAATTCTCAAGTAGTGATAGGACATTGGAGTGAGCAATTGAATAACTTTCTCCTGACTGATGACAGCTCTTTTGGTTTTGCTTATCAGAGACAAATAGTTGATTTTCTTCCAGTTCCTTTATTACCATTTCTTAAATTCTTATGAAGAAGGGAGGTCTTTGACTACTGAACTGGAATGTTATTTAATTATGATAAAATAAAACAAATAATACTGTACCACTGTTCACGGTTTATTCTGCTTTGCTGAGGTTGAAGAAATTGATGGCTCTTTGAAGGATATTTATCCCTCCCATTGCTGGCTCTTCACTCTCAAGTTAGTTTGATTATTGTCTGTCCCTAGGAGACATCATGCTGCTGCTGCCATGAAAAATGGTGATGGATGTAGGACAACTACTCCTTCAACTCCATGATGTTTATTTGTAGAGGATCAGTTGATAAGGTTCAGAAAAAGCAAAATTAATAAAAGTTTTGGACAACAGTAATAAGTCTTCAGAAAACTATTTTAACAGTACTTTGGTAGCAAGACAATGTGAGAATGCAGACAGCTGCACATTGATATTTTTGGAAATAATATATGCCCAGAATGATTTAATCAGGGCCTCATGTGTTCACAAATACTGTGGTGTTGAGATATAGCTCTTAAATCAAAAGGTAAACCAAACCCTTCACCCCTACCCCTGGGTTTCATTAATTAAATTCCATGGTTTAGGGACTGATGTTTGGATGTTCATTGTTCGAATCATCAGACATTCAGGTTGAGAATATTGTAAGAACTTAGTTATTTTACTGGGTTTAGGGCTTTCATGATCCTTACCTGACATCTTAGTGTCTTGCCGCCTGCTAGATTCATCTAGAAACCTTCCCTTGTTCATCATATGACTAACAAAGAAACTGAAACTTCATTTTTGGTGTTGGCTTGCTGTTTTCACTAAGTGCAAGATAAAACTATGTGTCTGCTTTCTTGATGAGAAAACAAAATTTGATATCCCACAAACTGAAGCACAAATTGTACTAATTATTGTCTAGACAAAAGTTCATTGCCAGCTCTGCTAAATGAAGCACAGAAATATATTGCTCTGTTTGAGGAGTAGATGGTTTGCTTCAGCTGTCTTACTTCCTTCTCCCTCAATTTTCTGAAGTCCTGCTTCAACACAGCTCTCTTTAATGCTCTTTGAGAAATGAAGAGCCCCTGCTCTCTACCCAGGTGTGCTGGTCACCTTCCTTATCTGTGCCATAAAGATGTATACAAGTGCATGGTCACCACAGCCTGAAAGGCATGAGACAGTCTTTGTGGCAGTGTAGCTGTCATTGTCCAGGTTACTAAATGAAGTGACAGCAGAATGTTGGCATTTTACACTCTCTGTTCTCATGCAACCCATGCTTTTTTTTTAAGTGTCTATTTTTGGAAATTGAGCCCTACCCTAGTTTTCTACTGATCCTGATACTGTTGCATTAACACTAATGCATTTTTTTGGCCGCTGTTTATTATTCAGTGATTTTCTCTGAAGTTTTTGTTACTGTTTTTATATTGATAGCCTAGTTCTAATTTATGATGATAATCGTAGGTTAGTTGAGACTGAGTTTAATATTGTCAATCAAAACAATACAATTTGAAGCATCAAGATTGGGGGTTTTTGTCCTGAAGATTTTTTTGTCCTGTTACCTGCTAAAATTTTTTCTCTCTCTGTAGTCAACAGAATTTGATAGAAAATGAAAACATTAACAATTCATAGAAGCCTTTCTTGATTTTATTCAAAAGTAGCTTTTCTTTTTTTTACAGGAAAGTCGAGTGTTAAGAACTGTACCTCTGCTAGCAGCTTGTCTCCCTCCAGACAAATGTAAAATTTTGGTTGGTCGACGTTTTAATGAAGACAGGTGAGCAGGATTGCCTGTGCATTTTCTGGTTCTCTGTAAATTATAGGAATATATCTTTCAGTGTCTTTTTAAGTAGCCAACAGTGTTCTTAATTTTTATTTCAAGTGTGCACACTCACTTTTGGTATAAGCTTCTGATTTCTAAAGATAGTCAGAAGCACTTGATATTTTTCCTTTAGGTTATAGTCTCAGTTCTGTGCTCTTGGAGTGTTCAGATGGCTACTTTCAAACTCTTATCTATTCCCAGTTCTGTTCTTTCCTAGTACTAGGTCTGTCTTGCTATTCTGTTTTGTTCTTTTTTGATTTGCTTTATCTGACTAACCATTTGGTGCCACTGAAGTAAAACTAATAGTTTTTACTCAAGTGTGGGAAATTGAGAAAGCAGCCTTGTGGTGAGAAACTCTTTAAAATTTGAAAAAAAATATTCACTTTCTTCTTATTTTTAAAATTAATCATAAAAAAGCATAGCTCTCAGGATTTTTACAATATTTTTTTCTAATATTCTGAGACATTGGAAAATACTGCTTTCCCATATAGCATCTTTAATCTTCATTAGATGAACCTAAATCTTAGAAACCAGGTCTTGGTGCAAATGCCAGTGAAGCTTTACTACATACATTTTCAGTAAAGCAAATAGAAATTGTGAATACTTGTGAAAGAAATTAATTCTCAAATTGAGTTGAATCCTTAGAGGAAACTCTCTGTAGAGTTCAGTGTACAAAAATGCTGGAAGGAAATACAGAATGAGGCTTAAGCATCTTTGTGCTGCCTGTATATTAACTAGAAAACATTAAAAACACATTGCTTTTCTTTCAGTCTTCTATGATAATAACTCTAATAATTATCTCAAAGGTTCTAGGCTACAGGGGAATTTTACTCCCTTCATGTTAAACCTGAAAATGAGGCAGCTTTTTAAACTGATACGCATCAGGTAGAACACTGTCAATACAGTCTGCACCTAGTAAATCTTTGAATTCTTTTAGAATTGATGATTGCAATATTAAAGCTGCTTAAAGTTTGAATCCAGAGCTGTTTCTCTAAACTGGAGGATCCTCTTTAGGGTCAAAACCTCTTGTGGAACATCTCAGCCTCAAACTCTTTTAGATTTTTTTGCTATAAACCACTCTGGAGGTGGTGATAGAAATTAACATTTTTATCAGATTAATATGAATTTTGGTGATTTGTTTTACCCAGGTATGGGGCTGAAACTTAGCACTTTCAGGATCTGCAGTGTGCCTGCTTTGTACTGTGGATGTGAGACTAAAATTTGGGAGTGCTCAGTTACTGAGTTTATGTCCACCTTCTTGAGAAGAGGAAGGAAGAGTGATGGAGAAGAGTTATTTTCCAGCTCTGCAAGTGTTATTTCTACATGTTTTTTCTTCTTAGCTATAAATGCATTCTGTCAATGTTTTAAGCAATATTCCTTCCTTGTAAAAACAAAGAAACAGGCATTTTGCAGACTTGTAGAAACATCTCAGTGTTTACTGAGTAAATGGGAAGCGCTGGTCCCTGATCTTCTCTGAGGGTGAAAGTCCCTGCTAATGAGACTTCCAAAGCCTCATAAATTGCAGTGCTTCATCTTACATTTTTTACCACATTAAACTAAACAGGATTTGTTTGTTTTCTGGATTTCTTAAAAGCCATGCTGTCTGTAAGCAGTTTGGTACCTCCTGTACAGGCAACTTAATCAGCCTTGAATCCTGTTGGGGCAAAACTTCTGTCTTTGTTACTTTGAAGAAATAAATTATTACAGAATGCTTGCTGATATATTTTAGAAGTATCATTGTTTTGAAGCACATTAAGGCCATACCTTTGATTTTTGTTGATGTTGTCCGATACTATTTGTATCCTTTGCTTCTGCCACTGGAAGTGCGTGATTTGGAAGGTTTATAAACCAGTATAACTTAAAATGTCTGCTGTCACTGACCTTGTGGACCTTGTGTGGACAGTGCCTGCAGATGGAGGCATGATGCGGTGCCCACATGCTTTCTCTGCATACATGTAGAACCCTACCACTTGGCCAAGTGATAACCTAGATGGTTTCCTATACTCTTGTAAATAATCATAATAGAATGGTAGTGTAAATATTTGCATTATTAGGGGATCCAGCAGCTCTTGGCAACAGCTCTGAAAAATTAGAACAGTTCAAGGCAACCTTTGTGAGCATAAGTAATTGTCATTATGGATTTGAGTGAAACCTAGCCATATGCAGCAGTGAATTTTCTTTGGAAGTCTCCATCACAGGAGCTCCAGCAGTGGCATGCCAACCAGCAAATTGACATCTGTGAATCTGTAGCTGGCAGAGGTCTGCTTTTAAGGGCAAGTGTACATACCATCTCAGCTGGGGAGCTCTCAGTGCCCATTGCTTGAAGGGGAAGGCAAGTTTGCTGTCCAAGTGTATCTTGGTTATTTTTCCTATGCTTTGTAATCAGCATCCAAAGTGTATGAGGAGAACAAAGGGATTTTATAAGGAATTGGGTCCTACGGAACAACTGGCATGACCTGAATGAAAGTGTAACATTTAGATGTCCGATGGTTATGACAGTAAGACTGAAAATCAGGATTGTAACTTGTTTTGGTGTTTGGATGAATGAGTAAACACAAAGCACTTTTTTGTTTTGTTTTGTTTTGCTTTGTTTTGTTTTGCTTTGTTTTGTTTTGTTTAGAATTTCCTCTCTTCAGTTCTTTCTTGGGTATACTTTTACATGTGGTTAAAAACTGACACACAGACTGGGTAGATTATATTTACCTTATTTTTTATTTGCCTCTATTGCAGAAAAGCTAAAGAGCCAAGTTTGGAAAGTCTTTCCAGAACTTGGGATCTTCAACATATAATTGACACCATAATGGTAAAGAAGAGAAGGGATTAATCCAATTTTTAAGAGCTAGTATGTGGTTTTTTTTCATAGTCTTCTCTATTCTTCCTGCAATCTACAATTGTAATTCTACTGGAAATATGAGGTGTTTGCATGGTGAATTGGCTTATCAGATAACATTTATCAAATAAAAGACCAGTTCCATCAGTTATCTGGATTTTTTACCCTAAATAGTCAAAGACTTTAACTCTGACCTTTTTTGTGGTATTGATTACATTAATGTCAGATACTCAGATTTCTTTGATGTACTAAATTGATTAAGCTACAAGTGAACAGTTTGGCATGAGTACTTAGAGCATGATGGTATTGTAAAAATAACGCTTTTGCGAGTTGTTAATATTTCCTGTTTTCCTTCAATAAAAATTGAATGCTATTGTTAACACACATGGTATGGTGAGCAAGGGCAGTTGAAATATACAAAAGTGTGGGAGAGAACAGAGGAGTAGCTAGGGTATCTGTTGTCTCAGTTCAGTAAAGTGATTACTTATTCCTGAAAGTTAAGGTATAATTTATATAACTGGATATACACTGTAGAGTATGGTTTTCTGAAACTGCAATTACAAAACCCTTTACATTTGAAGGATGTCTATTAAAATGCTCTCTACAAAGATACAGAACTTCAAAAAAGTGGAATGTAGAAGGATGGGCAAAAAAAAAAGTGCTAATTTCTTTTCCCTGCATTGTTCATAGACTTGTACAACTGCAGTATATTTGAGCAGCATATTTGCTATTCACTATGGAAATGTTAGGGCAAAAAGCAATTGTTGTCTCTTATGCGTTAATAAAATGATATTTATTGGATTAATGCTCTTTTTAGTCTACTAATAAAATTTTGTAGGCATTTGTTTTTGTCTATATAGTACTGTTCCACTCAGAAGTAATTTTGGGCGTATATTGAACAGAGATAATAACTGTCAAAAGTTTGAATTATTTTGGTACTAGACTTCTATAACCAACCTTGTCACTATAGCTTTTAAGTTTCATTTTATATTTTGTGACTATTTGGATGGGGTGATTTTTGCCTTTATTTTATTTTTCTGGAAAGATCATCTAATCCTCAAGCCTTCCCTCTGTGCAAATATTCACACTTCTAATGAACTTACATTACATTACAACTTACACCGGATGCAAATATTTCTACATCCACCACCTTGTTACTTAGGACAATGTGGGAACAATTACAAATTTATCTGCATTGCTCTCTGAAATCAAACCACACAAAGTACTGGTTCTCCACCTGGGATGGGGCAACTCTGGCTGTGTGTATAGGCTGGGGAATGAGATGCTGGAGAGCAGCACCATGGAAAGGGACCTGGGGATCCTGGTCGATGGTGAGTTGAACATGAGCCAACAGTGTCCTGGCAGCCAGGAGGGCCACCATGTCCTGGGGGGTGCCCAGGCAGGCATCAGGCACAGCATCACTATCTGGGCAAGGGAGGGGATCGTCCTGATCTGCTCTGCTCTGGGGCAGCCTCACTTTGAATATTGTGTGCAGTTTTGGTCACCACAATATAAATGACATTGAGCTGTCAGAGAGTGTCCAAAGGAGAGCAATGAAGGTGGTGAAGGGCCTTGAGGGGAACCCATGTGAGGAGTGGCTGAGGTCACTTGGTCTGTTCAGCCTGGAGAAGATGAGACTGAGGGGAGATCTCATTGCAGTTACAACTTCTTGTGAGTGATAGAGGAGGGGCAGACACTGATCTCTTCCTTCTTGTGACCAGCAACAGAATCCAGGGGAATGGCCTGAAGTTGTGCCAGGGAATGTTTAGGTTAGATACCAGGATAAGGTTTTTCACCAAGAGGGTGGTTGGGTGCTGGAATGGGCTCCCAAGGGAAATGGTCACAGCACCAAGCCTGTCTGAGTTCAATAAACATTTGGTCAATACTCTCAGGCATGTGGTGTGACTCTTGGGGTTCCTGAGCAGGGACAGTAATTGAGTCAATGATCCTTGTGGGTCCCTTGCAATTAAGCATATTCTATGATGATGTTATGGTTCTATGATTCTATGAAATCTTAGTATATTTGCCAGTCCTCCTGCTGTTCAGTAGTTTAGATCATAAATTAAATGGACCACTTGGGAAAATTTATAGTTTCACTTTAAAAGTAATAAAATGCAGCTTAATTCTCTTGATTTTTTAAAGCTGTTTAAGGTAATTATATGCAATAGGTATGGCACTTTCTAGTGGTTGTTCACAAAAAAGAATTCTTCCTGTATCAAATATCAACTACTTGAGTTTGGCCACTTACCAAATAATGTAAAACTGTTTAGAAATTGTGGTTCTTTATTCAGGTAACTTTTTTGTGAGCTTTTTGTGTGCTTTGGTGTCATTATGCTATCAAACGAAATTCACACATTTTTGCCCCTTACCTCAACCAAGAATGACTAGATGCAGGCAGAGATCATTAGCCTGTCACAGTTTTTGTCATTCTCTGTGTTAAAATAATTAGTGCTGGTTAACTGAACATGTGCTGATTTCCATCTGAAACTGTACTTTACCATATCAAATTTCAGATTTCTCAGTATAGTTTAGATAACTTTCTCTCTGGCCATTTTTTCTTTGAGTACTGTAGACTTCAGCTTTGCAGTCAGTCCATAGCCGTTCCTTACTGCTACTTCCTCCTCCTCACACTTTCCTTCTCCCTCAGTGTGTGTGCTCTCCACAGGCTGTAGTGCCTTTCTGGGCATACTGACAGGGAACATGCAACAACTCTTGCAGCTTACTCACTAGCAAAACCTTGACATGTACCCAACACGGCGTATGTTACATATGGGAAGACCTGAAAAGAGGTTAAAGTGAGGTGGGTGCTGCTTTCTTCTCTGAACTAACAAGCAACAGACAGAACAAGAAGAAATGGCTCTCAAGATGTGCTTCAATGAGAGGTTTAGATTGGAAAATTCCCTTACCAAAAGGACTGTCAGGCTGAACATGCTGCCCGGGAAAGTGATTGAGTCACCATCCCAGGAAGTATTTAAAAGACCTGTAGATAGGGAGTTTGGAGATATATTAGTGGTGGATTTGGCAGTGTTAGTGTCCAGTTGGACTTGATTGGCTTTAGGGTCCTTTCCAATGTAAACAATTCTATGATGATCCTTGTGCTAATGTTTCTGTTCTTAAAGATTATGCTTTACATACAAAAAAGTAGATAAATGATAAAAAAGCAGCTAAAACAGAGGCATTCTTGCTGGGTATCTATTATACTTCAGTCCTGATCCTAAGGGCCTCTTTCTGAATATGGAAATGACAGAGAGTAGTTACCTTTTTTATAATCCATTTTATTACCTGATGGGAATTACTACCTTATAGGAATTACGGCAGTCCACAGTCTTCCAAGCACAGGAGTACTCAGAGAGGCAAAGGCACCTGCCTGTAACTAAGATGAGATAGTAAAAATGATAAGAAAAACTGAGAAGTCCTCATTAATCTGATGGTTTTCTACAGATAATATGTTAGCATCTATTCTTTATTTATTAGCACTGTTTACTACTAAATGGCAGTGTCATATTTTTAAAATTTGAATGCTTGCCTTTCACACTGGATCCATGTTGTATTAAAATCATCTAGAGAGTTTGAGAGCAACTGAGTAGATGTGTAATGAAAATGTATATGGTACAAAAATGGGATTATGTTTAAATTACACATTTCAAGAGTATGCATCCCAGAAATAATGAAATGCTACTTAAGTACAGTTATGAGAATGTGTAAATCTTCTGTGACAAAGTGGTTGGATACTCAGACATGAATGAAATATCTGAATAGTTATGCTTAGCAGAGATGATTGTTGTGCTAAATGGATTATAAAAGCCTGTAGTACCTGCTGCATACCAAAACTAAAGCTGATTTATAAGAGAAGCAAGTATTGCGAGTATTTCTCTTATGGAGCTCATGACCATAGTTGTATCTTACACCATAACTTTTAAATTATGTCATCTGTTTGAGCTTTATGTTAGTTGCTGGCCACATCAAGCAGATAAAAAAAATTGTATTGATGTCTTTATAGAAAGAGAAAATTATTATCTTCAGATTGATCTTACTTTTCATTATTACAATAAAAGTCTTACCTGGATTGAAATAAATTACTACAACTGTAAATTGCACAAATTGCTTTTTCTTGGGAATTCCAGCATTTTCTGAAGTCTGAAAATCTGCAAGTACTATGAAGTGCCAATGAAAGTATTGTAAATGTCATAGTGTCTGTACAAAGGATTTTTCTTCAGCATATTTCTTCAGGGTTTATAGAGGATATTCCTTCAATTACTTGAAATTATTCTGTTCTGAGGATAACAGCAACTAAGGACCATTATTAGCTGTCGATATTCATTTCATATGTACTATAGAATTACAGAATACCAGTGTAGAAGGGGACTTCAAGAATCACCTGGTCCAAACTTTTTTAGCAAAAACACAGTCTAGACAAGATGGTTAAACCTGTTCAGCCAAATCTTAAGTGTCCAGTGTTGGGGAAGTCATAGAAGTAACACTTGGTGGGAATTAAAGGGATGGAAGGACTAGGAGGAGGAAAGACTAGGAGAGTTGAGATTGTTCATCCTGGAAAGGAGATGAACTAATTGCAGCCTTCTGGTACAGGGAGGGAGCCTACCAGATGGATGGAGAGAGACTATTTACAAGGGCATTTAGTGACAGTACAAGGGGGAATGGATTCAAACTGAAAGAAAGTAGGTTTTGATAAATATTAAGAAATTTTTTACTTTGAGGGTGGTGAGGCACTGGGACAGATTGCCCAGAGAAGCTGTGGATACCCTGTCTTGATATGTTCAAGGCCAGGTTGGATGGGGCACTGAGCAGCCTGGTCTAGTGGGAGGTGTCTCACCTTGTGGCAAGGAGGTTGGAACGGGATGGTGTTTCAAGTCCCTTCCAACCCAAGCCATTCTATGATTTTCTGGTGATTCTATGCTTCTTTGATGAGTATGCATTGAAAACCATGGTTTTCAGCTGAATTGTCAACTAAAAAATCAGTTGTGGTGTTCATAACATGAACTTAGAGAACTTTATAATCAATGCAGATTTGGAATAGTTTTAAGAATTCTTTTTTTTTTTAATCCTCTAAGAGTGTTAATGATTTAAAATCTCTTCTTTCTCAGAATTGGGATAGTTTGTTCTTTGAAGGCTTGGGTTCTCAAGGCAAGCATGAAAATAATGACCAGTTTTCAGGGTTTAAGCCTTGTGTACCAGATATTGTGTAATGGGATGGCCCCTTGCTTTTGATTTTATGTAACAAGATTGTTGGTTAAACTAAAATGATACCAAATTACTATAGTGTAAGTAAGGCTTAAAAATTAGTGGGCAGAGAAGTTTCCATGTACTTCTGTTTGCCATAGGCTCATCTTACAGATTTCCAGTTTCTATTTACAATTCTTTTCCCGTTCATTTTGGAAAGATGGATCATTGTGTTTTGGTTTTGTTTGTTTGTTTGTGTGTTTGTTCTTTGTAGTAAATTATGTTGACAGGAACGAAACACACAGTGTTGAATCAGTCTGGACTGTTTGCTGGAGGGAGGAGGCTGGCAGTGAGGGTGGTCAGATGGTGGAATACTATCTCCAGGCTTATTGATACACTGAATTCCATTCCACTTTCATGTCATATACAGCCTGTATGGTGCCATTTGAGTCTTAATCTCAGGATCTCAATGTCTTGCACTTCAGTCCTGTCTGAACTTAACATTCTTAAATTTGTTTTTCTTCACATGCTTCCTCAGAGAGTGAAAATGGAGTGCAGGTTTAAGTACACCTCGTATATATCAACTCAAAATCCATTATGAACCAGTTCTTTCTTCCCTAGTCCTCCCCACTTCTACCACTGCTTCCCCCTACAAATACATATTATTCTTGCTTGATTTTTGGAGAAGTGATCCAGGTGCCTGGTTCCTGGAACTTAACAGCTCCAGGTGACAGTAACAGTAGGAATTCTTTGGTGTGAACTTATATATTTACAGTGTGCCTGTGTCTATGTCCATGATCTTGCACCTAGTGGATCTTGATAAGTATCATGAAGAGCCCACTTTACATGCTGGCCTATCCCATTCTGATACACCTAAGATGTGCTGGCTTCTCTTTCCACTTCACATGGTGTTTATCTGCATATAGCTCTTCTTGTCCTACCAAATCAGTTACACCTTATAGGTTATAAGGTACTGAGGTACTATGTAGAATTAATTTATTTGATATCACATGCTTTAGACAGTCAACCCTTGCTTTGTATTTCTTCATGCTTTCTGATTGAGGCGAGACTGAAGACTATGTGATGATACTGCTGAAGTGAGTTCAGACAAGTAATGCAGTCTTTATTACAAGACCAGCCTTTTCTTGGGTTCTCCCCTACCAGTCTGCTTGACTGCTTCAGTCTGGTGAGACCCCATTTGGAGTACTGTGTCCAGCTCTGGAGCCCTTAACACAGAAAAGATATGGACCATAGACAGGTCGGAATGAGTCCAGAGGAAGGCCATGAAGATGATCAGAGGGCTGAACACATCTCTTATGGGAAAGGCTGAGAGCTAGAATTGTTCAGTCTGGAGAAGAGAAGGTTCCAAGGGATTCCTTATGGAAGCCTTGTGGTACCTAAAGGGGATTTCAAGAAAGCTGGAGAGGGACTTTTGCAAGGTCTAGAACAAGGGAAATGGTTTTAAGCTGGAAGAGAGTAGTAGGTTTAGATTAGATACTAGAAATGAATTCTTTACCCTTACGGGGATGAGGCATAGAAACAGGTTGCCTACAGAGGCCAGACTAGTTCAGGCTTGGCTTTTGAGACCTGGAGCTTTTGAGACTATTTAAATGACAATGTCTTTCACAGGTTTTTATAGACTAAGACAGTGGTGTCCTGCAAAAACTTCAGGAGTTTCCATGTACATTAACTGTACACTTAATAGACAGTACTTACTCCTGTGGTACCATTGACAAATGAAGAAGCCAATAGGAAGGAAGAAGAGAGTGTAAAAGTGTGGGAACTATAACTATCCCAGTTAGTATCAGTAGTAATTAAAAAAACCCAAACCAATGGAAATGACAACATTTTCAAAAGCGTCCTGTAGCTGTGGACCATGAATTGCTAATATTCTCTATATATAGAAGGTTAAAAATGGGATAATTGCAGTAATTTCATGGCAAGTGTTTGAACAAATTTTTCTAGAATACATGTATTAAATGTTGGTAAACAATTCAAAACGTCTTTGGCTCCAATACACATTAGAGTAGTGATTAAGCATTTGAAAAGATATGATATATTGCTTTATTCAGCTTTCATTGGTCACTTTTGTGGTTGTTTTTTGACTGCCCCCACTTAGAAGCTGGGGGAAAACTAACAACTTCTGAGGTGTTGGGAGGAAAAAGTGATAGATGAACATTTTAAGTAAAATTTGGTGGAGATGAGTGGGAGCTAATATTTGAAAGTATGTGTATGTAATGAAAACTTTCAATAATTAATGTAATTTTGTGTTTCTGTGTATTGAAGGTATCCTGAATTAGCAACTGTGTGCAGAAATCCCAATACTCTAATTTTGTATCCTGGAGCTGAGGCAACCAATTTGGAAGAAGTTGCAGTGATGTCTTCTAGTCCATCTGTTATGATTATCATTGATGGAACATGGAGTCAGGCTAAAGATATATTTTACAAAAATTCTCTCTTCCGCCTTCCCAAGCAGGTGAGTTATAAATTGTAAAATAAAAACTCTAAATTTGTCTAATAGATGCTTGCTTCTGATCAGTCAGAAGGAAGTGGTTATCTGAGAATGTAACCAGCCAACAAGAGAAAGACAGCTTGAGCAATTATTTAAGCAATCTGTAAGATTGTAAGAAAGATGATTGTAACTATTGAGGGTTTCTACTTACTCACTTAATATTTACTTTTGTTAGTTTTTGAGTTAGTGTGTATAACTTCATAGTGAGTCATTGTTTTGCAAAAGTGAAAACTAATTTGTGTAAAAAAATTTAATGTTTTGTTTAGGATGTTAGAATACATAGACTGAAATAAGCGTTTCTTTTCCCCCACATAAGTATTTTACATTGCAGAAATAGAAAAGCTGAAAGTTGAACTTTCAGCCTCTTAGGAAAGGGTCACACTCTTCTCATGTGTGGTCTCCACCATACTAAAAACTCTGTCTCAGGTAACATTACATGTTACTGTATGAACAATAAGTTTGTGTCTTAAGCTGTCATTTTTATTCAGGGGCATAACTGAAAGTGTATTTTTGAAAAAGTATTAATACCAACAGTTTTACTAATGGAAAAAATAATTCCCTTCATCATTGGATCATAATTAGTATCCCTGAGGCTGTTAAAATGTTTATTTTATTAAAATAATGGACAGCAAACTTATGGATCATTTTACATACAAGTAATGCTTCTAAAATTATTAAATCATGCCAAAGGCAAATTGGAACTGATAGACTTTGAAGTGATAGAACAAGTAAAAGTAATGCAATGAAAATATGCTAAGATACTACACCAAAAAACTCTTGGAAGATTGAGCAGTAGTATTGATTATAATGCATGGAACCTTATTTAAAACAAAATTAATGAATACATAAATAATTTCTATTTAGAAAAATCCATAATATCAGTTTGTTACTTTACTTTACATTTATTTTACTATTGCATTAGATTTCACCAAGATATTAAAATATCTGTGCACTAGAAGAAATGAAAAAAACATTTCATGTTTACAAACAAATGTGTTCCTATCATAGGACGAAAGACTAGATATAAATCACATCTACATGTGATTTTATATATATTAATTTTCCCATAACTGTTTTCTGTATGTTAAGATGTTTTGTACAAAATTTCATAGCTCTAGGAGCAAATGTAGATGTAGGATGTTAATATATAACCCTCTTTACATGAACATGGATAAAAGCATGTAAAGATGTGACAGCCCAGAGAGATTTTCTGGATGGAAGTTCATAACCTAGGTATTGTGTAAGCTAAAATCAATATTTGGTTTGATTTTTATTTTATATGCTACTTGATATTTTCTGTTATTCAAATCACATGGATGTGTTACGATGACATTGTTGGAGTTCCCAAATGCAAAAATAGCTTCCTGCAGGAAAAAATGTTTTCCCATGTTGAAGTGCGAGCTGGCTGACTTCAGTCTCTTAAATGAAGTTTAAAGGTTACATTTAGTGGTTTGACTATTATTTTAGCTTTATTTGTGCTGTGCTAAGTCAGAACTTGTGCTATAGCTGCAAGCAATCACCTGTGAGACTGAGTGTGGAGCAGTGCAAAGGCTGTGTTGGAGCACTGTGTACACATCTGCATGTTAGACTAGGTTTGATCATTTTGTGTTGAAATGAGCTTGAGGCACCTGTGCAACCCCCTAGAAACTTCTTAATGGTTAAGATTAGCAGTAATGTGGGAGAAGGTTGTTACAAAACTGTCTGCAAGTAAACACCAGCACTGTTAGGGACTAAAGTTTGTTCAACCTTTGGCAGTGTTCTGTTTCATCTTCCTCATTGAGCTAGACATCATGGCCAACACTGTAGGGTTTTTATGGCTTTTTACTATTTCTACATTATTTCTTGTTTTCTATGTCATAGTTCATATTTAAACACCCTGTAAATGGTTCTCTATTTGAAAAAAGGTTTTGCTGATCATGTCTTGAAACTTCGGGTTGATAGTGCAATTTTGTGAGACAAAAGTGAGTAGAATATCCCTATATTTGAAATTCAAGGAGGCAGGCTTTAGCCGCAGAGAGAGAATGAGGTGGATATGACAACAGCTATATAGAGGGTATGTTAAAAGTGAAGAGGATGTGATACCTGGAGGCATTATCTGTAATACAAAAAGAAACTAGACTTATTCAATAAATGGTGATTTGTGCTTTTAATCAATATTCTGGAGGTAGAAAAGAACTATTTTATTAAGGAAGAGGTTAGCAGTTCTTAACTACAAAGACGCAATAGATTGGAGGCATTGAAAGTAACATTTAATTGTATTACTTTACAGCTTTGCTGATTTTGGGTAATACAAACTGCTATGCTGAATGATTTTCAAGATACTGTGGGATATTTTAATAAACTTTGCTGTTGTTTTAAATTAGTATTAAAATCTTGAGATCTCCAATAAAAGCTCTGTTAATTAACAGCTCAGTCAGCAAAGCATTTTTCTTTGAAAAAAATATTAAAAGAAATTTAAATTGTGCTCTTCCAGAAAGCCCCAGAGGAAATATATATATGAATCTAACACATTTAACTTTATCAGAAAGATGTAAATTTATGTCTTGTTCCAGAATCATTCTTATTGTCTGGAATTTTTTTCATAAATTACAAACTTGGACAAACTTAGTAGCAAAAACCTATGAGGCACTGGGCTTAAGGTGACTTTACAGAATCACAGAATCAACTAGATTGGAAAAGACCTTTGAGGTCATCAAGTTCAACCTAGGGCAGAACACCACCTTGTCAAGTTGGTGGCACTGATACCAAGCACCACATCTAGTATTTTCTTAAAAGTCTTTTCCCCTCCAGGGACAGTGACTCCCCTACCTCTCTGACCAGCCCATTCCAGGACCCAGTCACCCTTTCTGTAAAAAAATTCCTCCTAATGTTCAGCCTAAACCTCCCCTAGGGCAGTTTAAGACTGTGTCCTCTTGTCCTATTTTTAATTGTGTGGGAGAAGAAACAGAGCCCCACCTGGCTGCAATCTCCTTCCAGGGAGTTGTAGAGAATGATAAGGTCTCCCCTGAGCTGCCTCTTCTCGAGGCTAAACACCCCGAGCTCTCTCAGCTGCTCCTCATATGACTTTAATAGTCTTTAATATGATTATTACATTGATTATGTAGGTTACTCCATGAACTAGCATACTCTGGAGTAGCACATTATCCCAGGATATTTTGCATAGCCACAACTGAGGAAGAGGTCACACATTGCAGGCTTTCATGCAGCAGTTGCTGCATGGGGGCTACAGAGAAGCAGAGGGGATACAGAGAAGGTATTCAGTTACCTTGAAGGAGTTGATGCAATTAGTTTGAGAGAAGAACTAGCCATTTGGCACGGTTCATGTGGTGGTGTATTGTGTGAATTGGTGTATTGTGTGAAGCAATCACAGGCCACTGTGGGTGAAGGTGCTTCTGTTAAGAAGCACAGCATAGTGGGAAGAGATGACTAAACCCCAGCTTTTGGCCTTCTACTCCTTCAGCACCAAATAAGAATTGAAAAAGTTAACCTGAAAACCACATATATAAAAAGTAGACAATCTATCCTGGGTATTTATTGTTTTATTGGAAGTAGATAGTACAGAAATAATTTTTATTTATGGGTAAGTATTTCTGGATCACTGTTGTAAATCCAGGAATCTCTCCCAAACCTGAATGAATTATTTCTATCACCTGATACTGATTTCCTGTTTTAAAAACCCGGTGAAAATCTTTGGTTCATCATGCTTATGCTGGGTAGTTGTAGAAAATAAATACCCATACCTTAAAAATATTTGGAAAGTGATACACAGTGGTTTTTGTCTTTGCTGTCCATTTTTTGGAAGGATGGGAAATAAAGAAAAAAGTTTACTGGCACTTTCTGAATACTGTGGTTTACTTCTTTCTTACTATTTTTGCCGTCTTCCTGGTCTTGTAGCTGCCCAAGGTTCAGCCAACTCAGGACAGGAGAGTCCCTGCCTGGGCCTGCGGCTCCCTCCTTCCCCACTCTTGGGGTGGCTTGCAGTTATCTTGCTGTGGCATTGAGGCAGAGCTGGGTTCCAGGGCTAAATGTGTGGGATCTGAGGAAGCATGTGATTGTTCTGAGGTTTTGATGGGCTTTGCACTGAGCCCTGTGCCCACTGGACAGGACATTGGTCATCTTTTAGATGAAGGCTTTGAATCCCTTGTTTGTTGTGTTTGCCCCCCACCCTGGACCTCCAAGATCCATGCTTGTCCCAGGGGTACTGTACTGCTTTCTGTGTGAGACCATGTCCATGAGTCCTGCTGGCACGCATCTGTCCTTGCTCACTGGTCATCTCATCTGGCTTACCCCTGGGGAGGGGACAGTAGAGTCCTCCCCTTGCCTTGTCTGCCCTGCTGGCAGTGACTCAGCCCTGGGGGTGGCTCAGTGCCCTTTGGGGTTCACTGGATCTGGTTGGGGCTCAGCAGAGGTTTTGCACCTCTTGGATTCTGGTTTTTCCTGGTGCCCATGTGCTCCCTCCTCAGAGGAGGGGAGTTTTGGGTCAAGAAGAATGCATATCAGTACACAGCAAGGCTGAGCAGTGGTGGCACTGGGAGCTGCACTGCTCTCCATGCCATGCTGATGCCAAGAGGACTGTCTCTGCCCAGGTTCTGGAGCAGCTGTCACCACCTTAGTGTCATCACATTTTTTTTTTGAGAATATTGAGGGGTGAGAAGAAGAATTCATATTCCAGTATTCAGGTACCAATAAATAGTTTTAAGTGAATGTGGAATGTGCATGAAAACTGTGTTTCCCTCTTATTTTAAGCCGAAGCATCAGCATTGATCTAGCCAACAGTCAAGAAAAATTTGATTTTAGTCAGCCAGGTATAGGGCATAAAGTGTAGTTAATTTTTATTTGTTAAACTGTTTTATTTGTAAAACTGTTATTTTTTTTTCTTTTTCTTCTGTGTTATGTGTAACATTTTAACTTAATAGTCTATAATGCTTTGACATTTTGTAGTGACAAAATACTTTGTAAATATCTCAGAAGACTACAGAATATTTTCATGAAGCTAGTGTTCCAGTTTTAATGTTACCATTTGCACAGATTGTTTAATTTCTTGTTTCTGCCTTAACTCACTGTTAGTCTGAATGGGGTCTGCTTGTACATGAGGGGACTCAGTTTTAAGTTGGAGGAAACTTTATATTCATTGTGACTTTTTAATTCTTTGTTGATGCACTCTTCTGCTACTTAATGGGCATAATAATGTCAGCAGCATTGTGCCAACAAATTATCCTATTTATGCATTCTTCACAGCATTGCTGTTATTCATATATTCAATACCTCATTTTCTTTTCCCATCGTGCCTTCACATTTTATGACACATCTATTTTCTTTTCCTTATACTTGCTTTGTTACATAAAAATTGGTATCATTATCTGAAATTTGGTTTCTTACAGCAAATTTTAATCTTTGAGCCTTACTGTTTAGTTCAGCTTGCACTGTATGCTTAAATCTGCTTGACTAGTCATGAGCATTTGTAATGTATTCTTGTATTGTCAAGCACTGGTTCTCAAGCAAGTTGATATTTTGATATGCACCTTCAGATTATGCTTGGGATCTCTCTTGCTCTTCCTCTCTCTCCCTTCTCACCCTTCCCTCCCTGAGGTAGAATTTATTTTCTAACCAGCTTTCTTGGAGCCCAGGATGTCACTTTTAAAAGAGTTTAACAGATCTATCTGCAGTCTTGCTTGAGCTTTTAAAAAATAGGAGGAAACGTTGAGATCAGGGAATCAACAGCAAATCTGACTTAGTGTAACTACTCTTTTAACATTTGAAAATAATTTGTATATTTCTTCTGCAAGAGAATTCAGATACCATATTGAGAATTTATGGCAGAACCATCCAGAAATTGCAAGAATGTACGTGTAAAGACTTTGATTGTTACTCAGAGGTTTTGACAAACACTGTCTATACCATCATTTTAGTGAACATTTAGAGATTTGGAGACTAGAGTTTTTTATCAATATCAAGAGCATCTATTTGCAGTAACCCTTGTAGAAAAACAACCTTTAATAGTCAGAAGTTATTTCAACTGATGCAAAGCAGACTTTCTATATGATCATTTTTAGTGAGGGCCATGTAATTTAAAATGGTAATTACAGTTTTGTTGATCTATTCACCTATCTGCATCAGAAGAGTGCTAATCTCCTGTGTGTTAGACTGCATGATATATATATAAGGTCATGCATGACTTTTCTAAGGAGGAGAAGTCATTCCTCCAATGCTCAAAACTTCCAGGACAATTGATGCTAAGGAAGTTCTTGAAATAAGGATGAAGTATCCAGAATGATCTTTTGGCCACAAAATTTATGTTTGGCTCTAGAATTGTCAGTTTTCTGAGGACAGTGGTGTGTCAGTGCCTTCTTACCCAGTCAACAGTGAAGACTCAGAAAACCTTAACATCACGGTTTAAGATTATCGCAGTCCCTGATTATTGCATGAGTACTGTATGTTGTTGGCTGTGTTTCTGCTTATCCTTTCACATATTTAGGTACACTGCAGTAATACCAATAATTTAGTGGAAAATCTGATTAAGAATATGATTAAGAGATCCAGGGATATGTATGCAGTATTGGTCTGGCTCAATGCAAGTGTTGAAAACAGGTGACGTATCTTACAAGTTTACTGAAACTGTTTACCCACCTGCTTCATGGCTCCTTCAGAAGCAATCTGACTGAATCAGTGTGCAGAGGTCACTTTTTGCAGATCCCTCACCACATACCTTGAGTAGAACTAAGTGTCATAAGAAGAAATGCTATCTTGTATAAAAAATGCTAAGCAGGGCATCAGTAACTGGTCTGTTTTCATAGTGATTGTAATTTTATTTTACAGTTTGTAGAGAAATTGTTAGTGGAGCCTGCAGTGAATCCATGTTGTTCAACATATTCTGAAGTAATACTGAAGGTATACTAGTTAGCGACAAAATGTCATCATGACAGTAAGTTACTGAAAGTGGTAGTGATAACTTTGTGGAGAGTTGTATAAAGAGTGTGAAGTTCAGTAACTAGACATTAATACAACACAGGAAATTCACTTTAGATAAATGTTAATGAAAGCATATTAAAAAAATATATTATTATTATTTTTTTACATCTCTTTACTGAGCAATTTACTTGTCAGCAATGTGATTTTGGGATTATAATAATAAATTTGATGCAAACTTCAGTGCCCAAGAGCTAGATGCACATCTGCTTGCTTGAATGCACACATGCTGTCCCTTTCAGGCCCAGATGGCTCCTATTAAAAAAAGTGCACGAAAATTCACAAACAACTAGAAAAGAACTCAGGCATCTAACTACATTATCTTTGTACATTTTGGACTTTTCATACACTGATGACAATATTTCAATCCTGGACCACATTTGGAATTGTTATGCACTTAGGCAATACCATTGATGACGAGATTTTTTTTCTGCATTGAAATCTTTGCACAAAATACACCTTGATCACTTCTTGGTGAAGTGATATATAAATTCTTTTAATTGTTTGTTGGAACTGGGATTTCAATTTGCTGACCTTCTGTTTAGTAGTAGTAGTAATCAAATATGATGACTGATTAACTTTATTCAAGACTCTCTCTTAATGTGCAGTCTTTGTAGATTTACTTCCATCATATGTACAGTAATATCTGTAAAACCCCAAAAAAATGGCTTGACAAGCCTCTTAAAGGGGCTCACTGTTTTTCATATACTTGGAGTTAGATGCATGGGACAAATGCTGACAAGATATCCTCAAGCAGTCAAACAACAAAAAAAATTTTAATAGCAACTTCAGAAAAATAGAGAGCTCTAGCAAAAGTTTAAAGCAACATACAATAAACATAAAACACTTCACAAAGCATTAACTTGATGTCCCATTCAACTTAGCAGGCTCCAAGCCCATCCAGTTTTAAGTTTCTCAAAATTCCAGGAACAGGAAATTAGAAGAAGAAAGAGAGAAAGACAGAAAATTTGTAGAAAAGGGCATATGCTTTTGGTTCGTATTGTTCAGCTGATAGGAAGTCAAGCAGGAAGTAAAGATCTGTGCTTGCTTCATGTCCTGGCTAAACTACCCTTTGGCTTTCCTGTGCCCTTTCCCCAGGTGGGACTTCCCTCACCTGGCCACTCTGGGGCAAGACTTGGGCTCCTGGGCCAGATGTGGGGTATTGCCTCTGTCGTTCCAGGGACTGGTGGCCACTGTAGGGCTGGGATACAGGCCTGAGATGGGGTGTGTGGTGCAAGGTATTGCTTCAACAGAGGCAAGGCCCAACCTGCCCTTTTCCCCACATGTGCCAAAAATGTTCCAGCCAGCAATCCACCCAGTCTCTTGGATACCTCTCCAGAATTTATTTCTACCTGAGTTCATTGCAGCTCACCTTACCTGCTTTTTGCTGCCTTGGTAATTAGTTCAAGGTCTTCTGTAGTTTATACAAAAATTTCTCTTGCAAATTGTAGAACCATAGAATGGTTTGGATTGGAAGGGACCTTAAAAATCATCTGTTTCCAGCCCTTTCTACAATGGAGGGACTACATCAGCAGACAAAGAAAGGGCCACAGGTGTCATCTATCTGGACTCCTGTAGAGCTTTTGACAGGGTCCCCCACAACATTTTTTTCTCTAAATTGGACAGAGATGGACTGTTTGATGGATGAGGAAATAGGTGAACAGTCACATCCAGAGGGTAGTGGCTTAGTGAGGATCAATGGCTCAGTGTTCCAATGGAAATCACTGGCAAGTGGTGCCCTCAGTGGTCTCTACTGGGAGTAGTGTTATTTAGTATCTTCAGTAATGGCATAGACAAAGGGATCAAGTGCACCCACAGCAGATTTGCAGATGACTCCAAGCTGAGTGACACTCCTGAAAGGATGGGATGTCGTTCAGAGGGACCTGGACGAGCTCAAGAAGTGGACCTGTGGAAGCCTTATGAAGTTCAGCAAGACCAAGTGGAGGGGGGCTGAACTAAATGACTGTTGAGAAGTCCCTTCCAATTAAACTATTCTATGATTCCGTGAAAATAAATAAATAAAAAAACTGAGATTTTTATTTCTTCCTATATATGATGGACTTTCAGCTCCGGTATCCGAGCCAAATGTTGCCCAGGGTAGTTAAACATTTTCTTAAATTCAGTTTTTCCCTTTTTCCTACTGAATTTAGGTATTCTTCATGACACAGTTTGATGGGCTTGAAATGAACTAGAAAAAATGTGATCTGCTAGTAGGCGAGATAAATGCTACCATATGCTTTCTTTCTTAAACTTTTTTTTTAAGCTGTTTGCTCATATTTATATGAGATCTTAGGAATCCTGTGGTAAAATGCATCATCATAAAGCTGTTAAAATAGGTTGTACATTTGCTGCTTATTAAAGGTAAACATAATGGTTTCAAGGCAAGACCTTCAGGGTGATTTATGAACTTGTTTGTGGCAATAAACTGCAGAGTTTCAAGGTACCACACAAATGTTCTTACTCAGCACTGCATTTGTCAAAGGGTCATTCCTGCTGAGTTTATTTACTCCCTTCTGTCTGACCTTTCTGTGACATTCTCTTGCTGTGCATAAGATGGGTAGAGTCTGCTAAACATAATTCTATTTGCAAACAATATAATCAGGTTGTTAAGAACACTTACTGTTAAATTAAAATACCATAGTACTACAAAACCCCCCTCAAAATGCTTAACTGTCTTCAATGCAAAGGAAAAGTGTACAAAAGGTGTTACTGATGACAAGAAACTGTGTTCTTTGACCTCATAAATTGGTTAATTAAAAGCACTGATGCCACCTAATAGTTGATGTGCTGTCTTCTGAAAAGGCTCTATAAATTTGAAATATCAAGGTTATATGCTGGCTAGAACTCCAGTCAATGGAAGAGAACTTCAGCAATTTGTCAGGCAGGGGGAGCTTTCTCAGCTTCTGAGAAACATGTCCCAAATCTGTTACAGTTTGGAAGATGGTGTGATTAAGTATTTATTAAACACTTACGCATTTCTGTTTCTTTTCACTTGTTCTCTGACCATCTTGTAATATGCTTGAGTAGTTGTCAACACAAACTGGTCTTCGAGATTCCAGAGTCTTGATCTTTCACCAAAGTCAGTCACATCAACATTTGTTTTAAGAATTTTTTGCTAACTTACCTTGTTGCTCTTGTCAAAACTTCATGTTGCGCAAAGTGAGTAGCATTTATTGGATTGTGTTTGTGGTTTCTGTGTTGCCTCTGCTGGGTGAGCATGGATTCACAGATAGTGTGGGATGTCTGAGAGTAAGTCTTATCAAAAAACTTGCTTGAAACTCTCTCATCATAGGGATTCTTTGGGAGAGGATTCTTAACCCTTCTGTAGGAATCAGTGAGGGGATGTGCCAGCTATTCTCAGGACCTTACTGAGCACTAAGAAAGAAAGAAATTGACTGCTCATGGAGTATGGAAAGCAAGGTCCAAACTCTTGCCACTCTTTTTATTTACAAGAAAAGAAGTTAAAAAACCCCATTCTTCTAGGGGTCCACCTGCTTTTGAACTGAAGTGGTGCTATTAGGTAGGAGAGTCCCATGGCTTCCCCTGAAGGGTTACATGCTAGACAGGAAGTCATAAAATGCCACCTGGCTTAAAGCAAATTGTATGGCATGTGATGAAATGCTAAAGTCTCAAAAGGTGTAGGACACTGAATTGTAGTTGGCTTTAGGGTCTTCTGTCAGCAATTCAACTTGCAGCAATACCAGTACTATCAATACAAAATTAATGCATCATTTAATTTGCTCAGCTAGGCACTATGCATAGCTGAGCAAATGCTGAATTTAATGTTTTTATTTTTCTGTTAATGATGGGTAAAGTCATGAGTGAGTTGGTGGAAAAACGGTAATGGTTTGAGGTTAATTGAATAGTTATATCATACTTTTTAACAATAAGTGGGGTTTGTGATCTAGTCCTCTGGTATATTCAGATAATAAAACTATATTTGGGAATTAGCCATTTTCAAGCCTTGGGGATTAAGGAATGAGTAGCATTTTGTTTCTGAAAGCATGTTCAAATATCAGAGGAATTTCATTGATGGAGCAAGCAGTTACTCTAAAGTGTGCTCTGCCATTTAGATAAATTCCTTCTAGAGAAAGTTAAAACTTCCTCTAATGTAGTTAGTGCTCACAGACACAAGTGCAATACAGTTTATGTTGTATACCAAACTGTCTTAACACCTTGAGAGTGGATTACAATTAATGTACAAGTAGAAATATAAAACCATTTGTTCACCTTCACACACAAAATGCCCAGAAGAGAAGTAAAAGCAAAATGTCAAGAGTCACTATTGTCATCTGACTGTATCTTAGTTGAGTCTTATTCTGATAGCTCTGTGAATTTTTTATAAAATCTCCTATTCAATGAGCTCAGGAGATGCAGAGAAAAATAAGTTTTCTCATCTCCACAGTTACGAGACTTCAGCAAGTGATTTTATGAGGGCCAAATAATAAATAGTGCCAAGTAGTCCCCTTTTATTTTTATGCTTTCCTGTTTTTATTTGTTACAGTTTACAATTTACACGAGAGAAATTAAATACTAAATTTTGCCATAGAACCTAAATAAATGAACAATGCCAGTTTAGTTCTGCAAGGGAAAGAAGTATGATCATGAATAAAGAGTGCAGGTGGGAAGGAGGTAAATCAGAACCCAAGGCAACAAAGGCCAGTCACAAAGGTTGCAGCAGGGAAAACTGTAGCAAGGCTGCTCCTGGAAAGTATGGATACAACCGTTCATCCATACTTATGGCAGAAAAATACTGCATTTTCAAGTACAAGTACAAGTTTGGAACAAGTACAAGTCAGTACTTGTTCCAAACACATTTCTTATCTATCTATGTATGACACTGTTGATTTTACTAATAATCCCACAGGACAGCCCAGTTATCCTTAGAGTAAAGGGAGTCTCTGTAAGCCTTGATAGTAAATTTTTGTTTGTGCATTATATTGGTTTTTTTCCAGTTATGTAATTTTTGCTGTAGCAAGAAAATCTGTTTTCATTAAGTAAGTAGCTCATAACCTATCCTGTGTATGATGACTTGTAAGATAAACATAATCATTAACAGCTGTTGCATATTGTGAAATGTTCGATGTGTTTTTAGCTGCTGTCTTATTACAACCAGAACATAAAAAAAAAAATATTTCTATCTTGAAACAACAAAATGTTTTATGCTAGGACTGTCAGAAATTGCTGTTTGAGAAAACTGAGATCAAAGGGAGAGAACTGGGAATTATTTGGTGTCACTGTGTTACTGTGTCCACAGGAGATATTGTCCGCCTGCTCACCCCTGAGACTGACGCAGTCATGAGAGGGGCCGCTCCCAGATCCGTGTTCTGGGTAGCGCTGTGTGCAGGGGCTGCTCTCAGCTCCCAGATCCGTGTTCTGGGTAGCGCTGTGTGCAGGGGCTGCTCTCAGCTCCCAGATCTGTGTTCTGGCTATTGCTGTGTGCAGGGGCTGCTCTCAGCTCCCAGATCTGTGTTCTGGGTATTGCTGTATGCAGGGGCTGCTCTCAGCTCCCAGATCCCTGTTCTGGGTAGCGCTGTGTGCAGGGGCTGCTCTCAGCTCCCAGATCTGTGTTCTGGGTA
>WBNO01032410.1:40606-52299 GCA_013400575.1 Peucedramus taeniatus | reverse complement strand
GCGAAGGAATAGGGAGTGATCACTTGTTTGAGTTCTAAGGACATTTATTCCTCAGGGGAATCAGGAACAAGTGACAGTGATGGAGAGCAAAAGGACTGCTTTTAAGGAAAGGAGGGGATAAGGGGAGGACACAACCCTTTACCAATAGGGGGGTATCAGGGTAGGGGTACAGAGTAAAGGCTATCCAATAGGAGCTAATAAGGGGAAGGAGCAAACCTTACAATCCAATCTTACCCTGAGATCAGGATGAAGGACAGGGAACCTTGACCAAAAGGGAGTGCTATCTTGACAGACAGGTGGATTGACATGCATTTGGCGGGAATTTTGGGGTAAACAACTCAGGATCGAACCGTCAGGGAAGCCAAATGGGTTACATGGAATGAACCATTACAAACTTATAACAAGGAATATTTAAAACCTATTACAGAAGAACAAACTGCAGAATAGCAGACTACCACAATTTTGGGTCAAGATTGCAGGCATAGTTGAGATATGATGCTGAGCAATCAACAGCATTCTGTCCTTCTGACATTTGAATAATTTGAATGACATTGGTCATTGACATTTTTCTAGTCATGAGTATGTATTTATTACCTCTCCATGCAGTGACATTTTGTTTGTGACTGAAAGGTGTGAGATGATTTGCCAGATGTCAGAAGTGTATACTTCTTTATTCTTGGTGTCATGTTCTGCTGTGGGGAACTGCAAGGAGTTGTTTTAATTATGATGGTTCAGTACAAAATTATGCCAAACGAGGCAAACGTTGCATCTGAGAACTGTTTATTGGTAACGAGAGAGCAAGATAATAAAAAGGTACTCTACTAAAGAGGGCTAGAGAAGACAGAGCAAGAGAAAGAAAAATGGGATAGAGTGAGAGGAGACAGAGGGAATGAGAGGGCGTTACCACCAGAGGTCAGGGGTGCTGTCGATGTCCATGAGGCATGGGCTATGGACGGCTACTGTGGCGATGGGCAACCAGGCACAAGGTGAAGGGTGCTCAGACAGAAGGTGCAGAAATCTGGACAGGGTCGTGGTGAGGATCACGGTTGTGGGCAGGCTTGGAGGCAGGCTGGGTTGGACACACATGGCTCAGGCAGGGACACAGAGATGAAGCAGGCAGGGTGCTGGTCAGGGACACAGGGAGGCAGAGCAGACATGATGGGCGAGCAGGAGCCAGCGAGGGCAGGAACGCCAGAAGGCTGGGGCCAGGGCAAAAGTGTAAGACTCAAAAAGCCCCAACTCAAAAGCAAGTTTTGACAAGCAAGTCTCAAAAAGCAAGTCTCAAAAAAGTCCCTTGAATCACCAAGCCTCAAAAGCAAAAGCACAGCCCCAAGCCAAAAGCCCACACTCAAAAAGCAAGTTTGAAAAGCTCCCCCAGAGTCAAAAGGCAAAGGAGAGAACAGCCCAGTGCTTCTCATGCAGTTACTTTTTAAGCCCCTGGCTCTTCCCAAAGTCCACCCACTGACAGGAGACCATTGGCTCAGTCCAGTGGCCCAGTGCAGTCCATTGGCAGAGATCTTTTTCCATCTGACTGGAGAGTGTCTCTGGGATACAGTGTCTTTGGTGTTCCCCTGCTGACTGCCTGTCCCATGAGAGACATGAAATTGTTGCCAAGTGAAGTCACCCTGGAGACAAGCCTTTCCTCCATCTTCTCCTAGCTGCCTCCTGGACATGTGCAACCTCTCCCCTGCAAGCCTTTGGCAACGATTGTTGAGGCATAACAAAACTGAATTGACTCCTCACACTTGGGCTGAAGCTTTGCTTTTTTTTTTTTTTTTCTTTTCTTTCATCATTGTTGTCAAGGCCTTTGACAAATGTCTGAATATGTAGGTGCTAGAACAATTCAGAAGCATTTGCAAATTTTGTCCCATTGTACCCATGCTGATATTCTCATGGGATATGAACATTTTGTAAAAAGTAAACTCGAAATATAGTTAATTTTGATTGAATTTGCTTTCAAATAGCTAGATTAATTGAAGACTTTTTTATTCTTTTACTCTTTCTTTTCATGTTCCCTTCTGCTCTTGCCAAAATTATTCTCAGGAGCTTCTTCCACTGCTTTTCCCCTGTCCAAGGAAGTGCCTACTGCTATTCACATAAAGTAAGAAAACAAGAAATTACACAGAGCAAAAATAATTAGTAGGTTCCAAAGAACAGTATCATTGCATTTATGCTACATTTTGACACGGAATTATTTAATTTTCATTTTCAATTTTCTGATATTTGCAGGTAATTATAGTTAAGTGGCTGTGACAATACAAGTAATTAATTTTTCTTTCTTCATTTCATGACCCCATTCTCTATGTTCATACTCTGCTCACTGACTGAATTTACTTGCCACACTTTTCTGTTTTATTAATTATTAAAAGAATAGTGCTGCATAAAATATTGAACTGTTGGCTGACATTAATTTTTTAAATGTAAGCCGAGTAAGAGAGATATCACCAGAAATAATTTCTAATTTTTTTTTCTTCTCTAAATAGAAAAAAAATACAATGCCTGGAAGTTAACTGGAAATGCGTAGTCATTTTATGAAGTGGCATGAATGACCTATATGACTTCTACTTAAATATAATTATTTTTCCATAACTTAATGGCAGTATTAAATTATTTCATTCCTTAGTTATAGGTCAAATCATGCAATTTCAGAAACTGAGACCATAACCAGATGGTATTTCAATTATTTTTGGCAGAATATATAGTCCAGATATTCCTAGGTCAGTCCTATCTTCTCTAATGGTCTTACGTGAGAATATTTTCCTTTTCTTACACTTTTACTGTCTGTTAGCGCTTAGTTTTTTTGACATTTGGATCTGCCTCATGCTGTTTTCTTTTACAGGAGTTAAAACTTCCTTTTATGTTAGAACTACAGCTTGTGTGCAGTTGGACTTTATTTCAGTTACCTGTTTGAACTGAAGACCAATCAATTTTGCGTCGTTTAAGGATGGCAAGTCCTCCTGGTTGGTGGTGGTTTTTTATTTCTTGCTTTTTTGGGGGAGGGGGGGGTTGGTTTTATTTTGTTTGGTTTTTCTGTTTGTTTGTTTGTTTTGGTTGTTTTTTTTTTTTGTTTTGTTTTCTTTTCTTTTTTTCTTTTTTTTTTGCTTCTTGTGTTTGTAAATATTCATACAAGAAACTAAGGGATTTATACATGTCCCTCAGGTCAGTACTGGGGCTGATACTGTTCAACACCTTTGTTGGTGACAGGGACAGCAGCATCGAGAGCACCCTCAGCAAGCTCCCTGATGACACCACACTGTGTGGGGCAGGGACATGCCAGAGGAAAGGGATGCCAGCCAGAGGGATCTTGGACAGGCTTGAAAAGTGGGACTGTGTGAACATCAAGGAGTTCAACAAAGTACAAGTGCAAGGTCCTACACCCGGGTCACCGCAATCCCAGACACACCCACAGGTTGGGCAGAGAAGTGACTGGGAGCAGCCCTGTGGGGCAGGACTTGGCAGGGATGGCTGATGGAAAACTCCACACGAGCCAGCAGTGTGTGCTCACAGCCCACAAAGCCAAACATGTCCTGGGCTGCACCAAAAGCAGTGTGTCCAGCAGGGTGAGGGAGGGGATTCTGCCCCTCTGCTCTGCTCTGGTCAGACCCCCACTGCAGTGCTGTGTCCAGCTCTGGGGTCCCCAACATAAGGAGGACATGGAACTGTAGGAGCAAGTCCAGAGGAGGGTCATGACGTCAGTAAAGGGACTGGAGCATCTCCCCTACAAAGCCAGGCTGAGACAGTTGGGGCTATTCAACCTGGAGAAGTGAAGGTTGTGTGGAGACCTCATGGCAACCTTGCAGGATCTGGAGGGGCCTGCAGGGAAGCTGGAGAGGGACCCTTCATCAGGACCTGCAGTGACATGGCAAGGAGTTATGGCTACAAACTGGAAGAGGGGAAATTTTTGTTAGATATTGGGAAGAAATTTTTACTGAGACAATGGAGAGATTCCAGAACAAGGTGAGATACTGAACAGGGTGAAATATTGGTCTGAGAGGTTATGGATGCCTCAAGCCTGGAGCCTCAAGACCAGCTTGGATAAGGACTTGAGATACTTGGTCTAGTGGGAGGTAACCCCACCCTTGGCAGGGTAAGTTTAAGGTTCCTTCCAACCCTTAACATTCTATGATTCTCTATCTTTTGATTGGATATTTAGGCATAGCCATGTAAAATGGTGAAATAAGTCATAGGTTATATTGTGACTTTCAGGAAACCTGAAGTAATCTGTTCAATTTCTAGGAAATGACGACATATTTAGCACATTGTTTTTGATTATTTCCCAAGAACTTTTCTCATTAGGTATCCCACAAAGACTTTTTTTTAGGCCATTAATGGTGTCAGGTTAGACTCCAGAGTTTTATCACTACAACCAGCCTCAGGACATCTCACTGCTGCTGTGGTGAAAACTGTGGTAAATATATAATATTCTGTCTGTGAAAGAAATGTAATTGCTTCTGCTGCCTCTGTGGCTATATGCAGATTCTCCTAACAAACACTCCGTTCAACCTCTGCAGAGGAACGTGAATTCAGAGTTACCAATTAGCTCTTTTGCAGGTCAAAACCAGAAGCATTCTTATGCTCTTACAAAGTACATCTGCATAAGAATAGTGCCCAGATTTTCTTTCATCAAGTATGTTGTTCATGTATGAAAATACATTAAAATGCTCTATGCTTTCAAGAATGCTTTTTGCTTCTGGAACCAAAACAATTTAAAAACCATTTTTCATTGCTGTGGACTACTCTGAGATAAACAGTCCAGAAGAAATCCAGGAGAGCTACTCACTGAATGACTAAATGCTCATAATCTGAATACAATCCTACATAATGTCTCTTTGTTCCATGACTATGTCAAATGACAACTATTTTTAAAAACATCACTTCTGGTATTCCATTATGCTTCTTTTCCATGAGCAAAGTTAAAGGAAAATTCAGGTTCCAAAGCAAAATTTTTCTTGCAAGAAAACCTCATAATTTAAACTTGTACCTTAATACAATGTACACAGGTTATTTTGAGAAAGTCCAACAACTACCTAATCAATCCTTAGGCTACATACTTCTCTCTTTAATGCAATATGAAATCAAAAGTCTAAAGCAAAGACAGTAAATAGTTTTCAGTGACTTCCTTAGCACATAATTTCTTCTACAAAACTATTGACAACAGGCCCTTGTTTTGTCTGCTTATGCAACTGTTTCTGAAGTGTGTTTACCAAGGATCCCACATTCTAGTTTTTGTAAGAACTCAAAATTTTGGCATCTTCTCAAGGATGCTGAGACAATTCAACAGTTTAGCACTTGCTGCTTCTTGCAAAATCAAATTAAATTGTCTTGTCTTTTGGTTGTTAAATAAGGTAGCTGAAACACCTGCAAAATTCAGTAGTTTAGAAATATCACCAAGTAAACGATGTTTTTGAAAGTTACTTCAGATGCTTATGTCCGTCTGCATACTCTGAATCCTTAACTACAGAATCATGGAATGTTAAGGGGTGGAAGTGACCTTTAAGTTTGTGTAGTCCCAAACACCCCTACGATAGGAAGTGACACCTTGCACTAGACCTTGTATCTCAAGGCCTCATCCAAACTGGCCTTGAGGCTCCAGGCTTGGGGCATCCATAACCTTCTTAGGCAACCCATTCCAGTGTCTCACCACCCTCACAGTAAAAATTTCTTCCCAATATCTAACAAAAATTTCCCCTCTTCCAGTTTGTAGCCATAACTCCTTGCCATGTCACTGCAGGTCCTGATGAAGGGTCCCTCTCCAGCTTCCCTGCAGGCCCCTCCAGATCCTGCAAGGTTGCCATGAGGTCTCCACACAACCTTCCCTTCTCCAGGTTGAACAGCCCCAACTGTCTCAGCCTGGCTTTGTAGGGGAGATGCTCCAGTCCCTTTACTGACGTCATGACCCTCCTCTGGACTTGCTCCTACAGTTCCATGTCCTCCTTATGTTGGGGACCCCAGAGCTGGACACAGCACTGCAGTGGGGGTCTGACCAGAGCAGAGCAGAGGGGCAGAATCCCCTCCCTCACCCTGCTGGACACACTGCTTTTGGTGCAGCCCAGGACATGTTTGGCTTTGTGGGCTGTGAGCACACACTGCTGGCTCGTGTGGAGTTTTCCATCAGCCATCCCTGCCAAGTCCTGCCCCACAGGGCTGCTCCCAGTCACTTCTCTGCCCAACCTGTGGGTGTGTCTGGGATTGCGGTGACCCGGGTGTAGGACCTTGCACTTGTACTTTGTTGAACTCCTTGATGTTCACACAGTCCCACTTTTCAAGCCTGTCCAAGATCCCTCTGGCTGGCATCCCTTTCCTCTGGCATGTCCCTGCCCCACACAGTGTGGTGTCATCAGGGAGCTTGCTGAGGGTGCTCTCGATGCCGCTGTCCCTGTCACCAACAAAGGTGTTGAACAGTATCAGCCCCAGTACTGACCTGAGGGACACCACTGGCTGCAGGTCTCCATGTGGACAAGGAGCTCTCTATCAGAACTCTTTTCATGCAGCCATCCAGGCAGTTGTTTATCCACCAAGTGGTCCATCCATCAAACCCATGTCTCTCCAATTTAGAGACAAGGATATCATGCGAAACAGTGTCCAAAGCTTTGCATAAGTACAGGTAGACAGTGTCTATTGCTCTGCTGTTATCCACCAGTGCTGTAGCTCCATCACAGAAGGCAAGATTTCCCCTCTGCAGAGCCATGCTGGCTCTTTACAATCACCTCTTTGTTTTCTGTGTGTCCTAGCATGGTTTCCAGGAGAATCTGCTTCGTAAGCTTGCCTGGCACAGAGATGAGACTTCTTTGTAGATCTCTAGATCTCGTGCTTTCCATTTTTTCAAAAATGGGGTTTATGTTTCCCTTTTTCCAGTCCTAAAAGCTGTTAAACTCATGCCCTCATGGACCATGGGTTTTGTGACAGGTATCTACTTTTTCAGGCTGTCCATTTGTGACAGTTGCATGGCAGTTATTCCCTCCAGTATTTTAGAAGGAGAGTGCTCTTAAGATGTCACTTTAAATTAAAGCCAAGGTTTTGAACAAGATAATTTATTTATATTCTTGATTTAAATTTCAGTAGCATGCTGAGACTAAATTTACTCAGCCTGTCTTCTCTGGCACAAAGGTAATTTTACTTAACTGCATGAAATTTCTGTAAGATACAGAAAACTGTTTTGGCTTACAGGTAAAAGGTGCTTGTGCAAACTAGATACTGAGTGAAAGATCTTCCCCTGCCTGTCACCCATCTTCTGTCTGAGGTTGTTTTTGCCGTAGCATCCCAGAGAATGCTCTTACTGCCTTAAGCACCTTAAAAGCAATTTTTTCTTAGCTTCTAGGATGTGCAAGATAGTTGTGATTCTGTTCTTTCTGAGATTTTTTTGTGCCTTTTGAGTTAGTTTAAATAAATGGCTATTTTTTTCTGAAAGGTATTTATTAAAGTAGAACATATGACCAGTAACTAGTGACTATGTTAAGCAGGAGGACAGATGGTACTTTCTTCCTTTATTCTTGAAAAGTTAAGCAAATTAATTCCCAAGCTGACATTCAGATTTTAAAAAGACACTATCAACATAAAGAGGAAGGGATCTTAAGTTTTAAGTTTTTTATAGAAGCCACAGAAAGATGTATTATGCCTCCACCTGTTTTGAGATGCCTGTAATGTTATTGCAGAAAACAGAACAGGCAAGAATTGTTTAGTGTGCCCTGTGAGACAGATGTACTAACTTTTTTGAGTTCTTGGTGGTGCATTATTTTCAAGGTATAATATTGCATAATGTTGGGTTCTCTTTGGAGAATAGCTGGTGATAGTATAAAGCTGATAAGAGTAATGATGAAGAAATTGACATAGAAAAGGTAAAAAGATACTGATATTAAGGAGAAGACTTAGAGCTTTCTGCTAGACCTCCAATTCTATTACTTAAAATAAAAGCAGAAATCAGTTTCCTGTCTTGACTGACTTAAATTTTTAAAATTTCAAACAGCATGTCTTTGACCCCATCAAGGCAACACTTTTCCTCCCATCAATTTTGAACAACTGAACAAGATCAGCTGGGTCTTCAGTTGCCTGGAGTATGTCCAAGGAAGGCTCAGGAAGAAAAACTCTGCCCCCAGAAACACTGAAGGGTCAAAATTTTTACTGTGGTTCAAATCCTTTGTAAATGCTCAAAGGCTGTAGCATTTGCTAAGGGAATGGTGTGTTGGCAGATAAGCCAGTATTAAGTTAGTGTAACAGTTTATGAGAATTGCTGAAATTCAGGCTTTTGGAAACAGGAGTCTTGAGTTACAGATAGAAATGGAACTTTATTTTATATGTTACTTCCTACTTCTGATGGCTTGGAAATGAAGTCCCCAAACTCCTTCGCATTTACAGAGAATAGATACACTCATTTCAGCGTCTTGGCTGAATTCCAGTGAGTAATTTCATTCAGATTAGCTAAATTCCTCTCAAGTTTGAGTTGGTTGAGATAGTTTCCATCTTCTTTCTTATATTATTTTGGGGAGCAATATTAAACTGGCTGCTGTTTTTTCAACTTGTCATTTCTGTATTTTGTTAGAAACTGATATTATTCCAAAGCGTGCATATGATTTTCAAATTACTTTGAAACAAAACCAAACAAGTTGTTGTATTGTGGTATCTATCATTTTATGGAGAAGTGCTTCTAAAATGTCATAATTGTTATTTTGAAATGTACTTAAACAGGTAATATGTGTATACTCATTTTGAACTGAGATTTTGAAGTCTGGTGTAAGAGGTAGACAGTGTGATTTTGTTTAAATTAACTGTATGAATATTTCTATAAATCTGAGCTAAATTTGCTCAGTTGGATTTGAGATACACAGGTGACAGATAAAGAATTAATCCACATAGGTAATGCAGAAACTTGGATGAGATTGTTGCAATACAGTATCTGAAATTATTAACTGCACAAAAGGCAGTGCAAGTTTAGACCTCTTGGTGAAAAATGAAATAAGTAATCTTCCTGCCCCATCAAATCTGAGGGCAAGTAAATATTTCATATGTCTAGGATTTTTTTTCCCAAGAAGATATCTTCCTGGGCCTGAAATATTTAGTAACTATATGAAATTGTTTTGGCTTCTATATTATTTCTGCTTTGTTTTACCAATCAGTTTATGTTCTGAGTGGGTAGAATATTGTGTGTTTTATTGGTTCAGTAAATGTACCTAGTTTCACATGGGAACTTTGGTGAGTCTGTCCAATTTGCGGTAGACAAAGACTACCCTGACTGTATTTCAGGTGACTAGAGATCATTTATTTAGATTGTGCTGCTTTAAAGAGTAGGGTAAAATGCATGCTGAAAGAAGCCTAAAAGAGAAATTGTAGCTGGCAATTATCTTGATCAGGTGTTCTTCCTCTGATCTCCACCGCTCTCTATGGTATTTATATCTTATCCCGGGGAATATGTAATTTTTTAGAAAAATGGGTGGGGACACTTGTTTCCATCTTTTCTCTTGCTTCTCTTGAAAGAAGAAACTTAGTTGCTGCTACTGTTGCTATTAGTACTAGAAAGTTGCCTTTTTTTCCATTGTCAGTTGTTTGAGAGCTGCAGTTAGACATGTTTTGGCTCCATGGTTGTGTGGCAGTCTGCAGGCCCCTTTTCTTTATAGAAGTTATCTTGAAATCATTGATAGGTTTTCTTTCTCTGGAATGTTGATTATTTCAGATGTTTTTCAGCATGAGACCCAAGGAATGAAGTACATAAACCAGCAGACAGAACTATTCTTAACTCCTAGGAAAAGAAGCCTTAAGGCACTGTGCAAGGAGGGGGAAGCCAGTGGGCCTGCAGGTGCTCCATCAGGTGGTTTTAGCCTTTGGAGAGATACTCCATGAAGAATGTAGCTGTCAGCTGTTGAGAAAAAGTGTAATATATGTCTCCTTTGCTGCTCAGGACGTGTTGGAGAAGTGATGGACTGAGGTCACTCTGTTTTTTGATACCTAAGTAGAGGTTTCTAAGTAGGGACTATAAGATTCTTCCAGCATAGTTATCTGTATACTTCAAATAACTAGGCTTCCTACTAGGAAGTTGTGGTGAAGATCTCTACATGATCACACAGAGAAGGCATAAAACCAAAGAAAACCTTGAGGATTAACAAATGAAAATACTGTCTTCTTTTTATTTTTATTACATACACTGATGTCTAAATTCTACTTTTTTTTATTCTCTTAAGTAATTTTATTCTCTTATGGTTATTCCATACCAGATTGAAGAAGGTAGTTGAGAAAGGTTTAAATTTTCTGTATTTTCTTATATTTGAGTAAATTGAGTTTTAATACCTGACTTGCTTGTCCTTTCTAGAATGCCTTTTGCTCTTTTCTTGTTTAATTTTTTAAAATTTTATTATTTTTAATTGCCATTAAATTGGGATAGGTAAGGCAATGGAATTTCATCCTACTCATTTATGTCTCTTCAGCAGTCTGGAGTTCCTTTTATAAATGAGATACCTTGAACTATAAAGAATGAGTAATTGCATGTAAGGGAGATTAAGTGAAATGAAATATTTCAAATAAAAGCAAAAATGAGAAAAGTGAAGGAGGAAAATATTGAATAAAGTGAAGAATGGTGAAAGACTTCTGTCAGGCAAAAAGGGAATGATATTATGGCCATGGGGATCACTCACTCATTTTTTCAAGAAGAAGAAGAAGAAAAATAAAAGACAAATGATGGAATGAGTTTTAAAAAAAGAAAATTAACTCACTCTTTTATAAGGCTGTATCTGGGTTTTTTGTACTGCACTACAATGTTGTTAGAAAAAGGACTGAGAATTTTTGGTTAAGAATACTGACAATGTCACTAAAACATTATTTGTTTTGCAAATTATGTTTTAGATATATGTGGAGATGGAAATCTTAGGAACAAAGGAATAATATCTGAATTTTCACACAGCAACAAGTAGTAAATTCTGTGTTGTTTCAACCACTTTTTAAAAACCTGGTAAAAGCTTTTGGAGCTTGTTGTTTTGATTTTTAAAGTTTTTTAAAGCCTTCTGCTGTTTGTATTTTTGTATAGAATTTTTTAATATATTTTGTGTAAATAACTTGTTGTTTTCATTCTTTTATGGGGGACGAGCAACTTGATGGACTGTTGGGTTACCCAGTGGCATTGAGGAGGTGGCACTGTCACCCTCCAATGACACTGGCATTTCAGGAAGATATAAAACTGGAGTCAGATTTTAATAAACAGTTTTTCTTTTGCCTTGAAAAGAACTGCTTCACGTCCTTTATTCTATGTCTTACAGTGACAGGAACTGTTAGTTGAATTAAATTTTTTCTTTTTAATTTTCTTTTCTTGAAGTCCTTTAATTTCCAAGTATAAAGTATTTATCACTTCAGGCAGAGACAGTAAATTATTTTCAGACATGATTTTGTTAATCAAATAGTTCTAATCCGTGACCTAATACATTGTATGAATAAATACAGTTCCTAGAAGTCTGAAATTTAGAACTTTGATAAATAATATTTTGCCAAGATATAAAGTGTTAATGACTGTATGGTCATTGTACTTTGCATGGGATTGTGTGTGTGTGTTTAAGAGTAATAACAAAAAGCATAAGTGAATAATTCTATTTTTGTTATAGCATATCTATGGCAACTGAAATCAGTTGCTAAACTTTCACTTAATCTTTCTCTGACAAAAAATTGTATTTCTTTTGCATGTTCCTACCGTAACAAATGTGCAGTTTTTGTTTGTGATG
>WBNO01032410.1:13289-40598 GCA_013400575.1 Peucedramus taeniatus | reverse complement strand
CAGTAGCATGCCATTGGCTACTGGGAGGCTAAACAGCAAAAAGTAAAGAAGACAAGTGAACACAGAGGGAAAGGAGATGTGTTTTGCTTGGTGTAGAGAGTAGGTGTCTTGTGTACTATCCTGACCTCTTTATTTTACTAGAGTTTGCTATTTTTCAGGTGCAGTTAAAACCCAGTATTTCAAGTCAATATGTAATTCGTACACAACCAACAAACACCTGTCTGTCTACTCTTGAATGTGCAGCTGTTGCTCTTTCCATCATGGAAAAAAATAAGAGTATACAAGAGGTATGTAAACTTAAATACCTGAGTTTTTCTTTCATGAATGATAGAGGGGCAGCAAAGGTACTTAGTACTTACTTAATGTAAAAATTGACTTTTAAAATCTTAATGACATTTGTAATAGTTTTGTTGCATAGCAAACTGAAACAAGAATGCAGCAATGGATACAATTTTTCATTTATTAACTTTAGAGTGTTCAGATTACCATGACTCTTTCATTAACTTTAGAGTGTTCAGATTACTGTGACTCTTGTGCTCTAAAAGTGAACACAGCAAAGTGATCTTTAACTCTCAAAAACCTAATTCATTTTGTAACAGGAGATAAGGTATGTTACTACACGGAAAGAAATAAGTTGTTTTCTCCAAAAACTAGACAGCAGAAATGATCTGAATACCCCCTTATAGCTATCTTGAAGATTAAATGCTTTTCAAAGCCAGGTCCCCTGTTCTCCTGCACTCCTCAGCCATGGAATGTAACCCACTGGGTTATGTCTGCCTACCAGCCAGCTCACAACTCTTACATGTCACTGGAGGAATTTGGGGCTTAATAGTTCTTGAGTTTCAGTTTATCCCAGGTCAAAGAATACTAATTGGACATTAGCCTTTCATTGTAAATTGTGATCCCACTAGTCTGTGATGGAAGAGGTCATTAAGAAAATGTCCTTCTTAATCTTTTGTTGCTGACATTAGTAATATCAATTTAATAAGCCCTCTGAAAAATACCTGCAAGTACTTTTACACTGCAGAGCCAAGTCTGAAATTCAGTTGTGTGCTCAGAATGTAGCAGTGAAAAAAGATTTAAATCCCATCCATGTACCCACTACATGCTAGTCTTCACCCTGGTGTGCTCATACTGCTCTCCACCAGCTAGCTAATATTTTCGTACTCAACATCTGCCTACTAAAAAAGGTGCCCAGGTCAAAATTGCTCCTGCACCTGGCATAATATATAGTATGCCACCTCTGTGTCGGCCTCTGTGACACTAGACTCACCATAATATTAAATTAATTGGATTTAAACCCAGACTTGGACAAAGTGTGCGGACACACAAGAAAATATGGCTCAGAAATTGGAATTCAAAGTAAAGTTGGTTTTCAAGAAACTTATATACACACACACACATATATATATATATATGTGGTGGGGTTTTATGTTTACCATTTCCTTTGTTGTGCTAGGACAACATATTTTTCCTTCACTAGGATTTCTGTCTTACAGTGAATTCTTAGTTGATGTGTATAGTTACCAGTCCTATATTCTGATTTACCCCTACCACTGAAAATTGGCCCAGTCTACTTTTCAGATACAAAATTTCTGTTTTCTCTAAGCATAGCAGTATCCAAGAGCTACATTCATGCATTTTTAATACCATCTCTGAACTGTGTGCTATTCCTAGCATATAAGACAGTGAACTGAAGTTGAAAGCCATGGAAATTAAAAATGTGCACTTGGTTTGGTACCCACTATGCCACTTGATTTTCCTTTGTGCTCTTAAGAGTCATATTTTTCTCAGTAGAATCTCAGCTCCTGCTGACTGCAGTTACACATGTGATTGCTTTACACATCTGCACATGGGGCCCCCCTGACTTACCCAGGCAACCAGAAAATGAAGAGTCTAGAATAAGGAACCACTTGAGATAAATTTGGTTTGTGTGGCTTCATTAATCCTATACAATACCTCTGGGCAGAAGCATGGACACAGTTGAGTCTCTAGGACTGCAGTCCAGCTGCCTTGATCATGAGTCCCTCCTCTCTTCCTAAAACCCTGCCTCAAGGGATTTTTGTGCAAGCACAAACAGCTTAGTTATTGTGACTTATTTTATTGCAGCTTGTTGACCAAACCACAGTAATTGATTGTAGTCCATTTCTAAGGTCAAGTCAAAGCCATAACTTACAGTAACATGGCTTGAAGTCAAGATTGAGTGGTTCCAAAGGAAGGAGTGAGGGATGGCACCATGCAGGTGGTGTATGACTGCCCCTGTGGTTCTTTTCAGTACATATTCTATTCAGGTGCACCATTTGTGTCTACAAATATTTTAACAACATTTATAATCCAAATTGTATTTTATTAGCATTTTTAAATAGTCATTGAATAAAAAACTATGTCATAATTGATGTCTCTAGAATACCTTACTAAAAGCTTGGGGTTCTTTTGTCCTCCACCCCTTCATGTTTCTGCAGACTATACTCCATCCACTTCAAGCTTTATGCTCTTTTCAACTTCAGCATGGTGCCCAGATCCATCACAGCAAGGAACATCTTCTCAAAAATGGCTTATATGACAAGCCCATGCCAAAGAATAAACGCAAACTCAGAAGAATGGAGCTTCTGGTGAATAATGTTAAAATATAAGAAAACTGTACTGACTGTACAGTGGGATTTATTTGCAGCTAGCAAATGAATATGAATCTGGATTTGATCCAAACAGTTGACTATACTCTAATAAAACCACTTTTAACCACTCTTCTTAGGAAAGAGTTTATCTACCAATGTGACAAACAGTAATGGACAAGCTTTTTCATTTATGCAGTAAGCCAGGTGCCTTTGTTCAGATGATGGAGGAGCATTCTCATTTCCTGTAGAGAAGAGGAAGAAAACTGAACATAATTTAGACTTACGTTATCGCTTGGGTGTCAGATATGATCCTCAGTATGACTGGAGGAATTTATTTTGGAGAGGCTTTTACCAGTAAAAAAAGACAAGAAATATGAATATGGATGTGATGGAATGGTAAGGCTTCAGCAGAAAGAATTATATTGAATTGCTACTGAACTTTTTAGCTTCAGTATCTAATTACAGTAGATTTTCATACCATAATTCCCTGTGTTCTTTAGTTCAGATGAACATAAGGCATGTTATTTGGACAGTTCTTTCTAACTGCAAGATTTTTATTTCTTTTATTATTAGAACACCTTTTTGTAAATTTACATATATTTTACAATGCAGATGGGTTGTTTCTCTCGGACTTAACTTTTAAATTAAGTCTGCATATGTTTTTACAAGAAACTGAACAATTCTGACTTAAAAAAAGAAAAGTAGAAAAAGTGATTTTTGGAATTATAACTCAGGTGGTTTGCTTTTACTTGAGCAAAAATTAGTCTTCCGCAGATGGAGAGATCTCATGGATATAAATGCACCATACCCATACTCTGACATACAATGATTATGCTACTAAAGGAATTAAACAGGCCCAGTGTAAACTGCTCTGTGAGAAGTATGATGCAATGACAAATGATTATGTCTGGTTACAACCAACTAACATAATTATAGATCCTCTAGGCTTCATGTGTTTAGTTTTTCAGTTCTAACAGTGATGAAAAATATACTTCTTTCTAATGGGAATTGCTAGAAGCAGAAGAATTGGGTGTTTTTACAGGTTCTATGAAATAATGTTTTATGATCTGGAGGGAAAAGTAAAGTGAAGTAAAGGTTCTGATAATCCTTTCTTCTACATAAATGCCTCCTGCGTTTAAGAGATTAAAATGCTTAATGTTTGTCTTTACTGTCAATTCCACTCTAGGTAACAACATGAAGCTAATTGGGTACTAATTAATCTTAGAAAAAGATATTTTGTCTTTAATTTATGATCTGTAAGACAAGAAACTACAGAAGTGGGGTGGGGGGATGTGTAAGCACAACTAATCAATATTTTACTGAAAGCTTTTCTGCAATTAATTAGAGAGGTCAAAATTAGGTCAGAGATTAGCTAAGAAGTTTTAGTTAACCCTGAGCTAATAGTGACCTTTTGTTTAGGCATGGATAAACAATATAATTTGTCTGGCTATGCGAGCAAAGCTTATATAACCTTTTCCTCTTCTCCTGGTCTGGATAAATCCGGTATCTGTTGCTAAATTCAGCAAAGCTGAATTAGTTTTGACAAATCTGAAGCAAACCAGTCTCATGTGATTAATGATAGCGTAGATGCACTTTTGTTCACATTGGAACAGAGAAAGGGCATGTTTATTCCTGTAGCACACCAGTCTCCAGGCTAACTTGGAGTCTGAAGTTGCAATGTTGTGCAGTTGGTGTGCGCAGCCTTGTGTGTAATGCTGTGTCCAGTTACCTGCTGGACTGGTAATCTTCCTTCCTGTGCCCTGGGACATGGTCAATAATTTCTTGAGGAAACATGGCTACCAATTAAGCTTTATTGTTAATGTCATATTTACATATATAGATGGTGTTCACATTTAATGTTGTATATGTTAATTTAATTTACCTTATTTTAAATTCATCTTGAGCAGCAGTGTATCTTTTGACCTACATTGTAAAGTTTATTTTCCTGGGCAGAAGATTAAATGTGTCCTTACATAATATGTGAGTTTATATTATGGAGAACAGAAATAAATTAGTATTACAGTGTGGGATTCATAGCCATCTGCAAAATGCCTTAGAATTACAGGATCAGAGAAATAGTTGCCTTAATTGATTTATAATCCTACCTTAAATACTCTTGTATGTGGAATCTGTGCAGAGTTTTCATATTTTTCAGCAAAGGACAAATTCTCCACAGCTTACAAAACACACTTGTTAGCTTTGTTGATTCCTCTAATTCTTTTAATTTTGCTCCTGTGGATAGTAGGATTTTGTAGGATCTCATGCTGGAAGCATGGAAGCCTTTAATTGTTAATTTCCTCTGTTGTACAATACTAGATCAATCAATGTGCAACAGTTACTGAAGAAATTAAAAACAATGCATTGCAAACCTCCAGGCATTTTATTTTTTTGAGTTTTTTTGTATGTCCCAGCTTAGCTTTAATGTAGTGAACATTTAGGTGCAGCACAGCAGTCACATGAAGTTCAGTTTATGATTTCTTTGAAGCTATTAAACACAAAATACAGTACTTTTAAGGTGGAACTTGCATGATTTTAAAAAACATGCACAGTGTAAGAGGAAGAATTTAGAAAGTTTGTTTTCAGGTCTTTTGGATTCAGAATTTGCTGATAAATACATTACCTCAAAGAAATGAATACTCTGAAGTTCAAGCTCTCTTGACAGAAGCTGAATGTGATGAAGTAGCATTCTTTGTAAGCAATTTCATTAGAATGAATTTAATTTGCAATTTTACTTTGCTGTAATGGTAAATCCATTTCATTTTTCCCTTACCAAAAGATTAATGAGTGAAACCCACCAGTCTAACAAGATATTGATTAAAAAGGAAGGAATGTGTTTGCTTCTCGTGTTTGGTCCTTTGTCCTTGTCCACTTTGTACTTCCAAATATTGCTACCAAAATGAAATCTGCCTTCTATGTGCTGCAGTCGCATGTGTTGGGAAACTGGTGGCATGGATAGCAGCCTTTTGAACAGATTCAAATATTTTTCAAAGGTGAATACTGTTAATTCACCATATTTTCATAGTCCGGAGGAGTAAGTCTATGAAAAACAACAAGGATGGAAACGTTTTAAAATAAAAACACAAACCACTCCTCTCCTTTTGTTTAGAAAGCTTTCTTATTAAGGAGATGCTCAGGACAAACATAAGTGTATTTTTATTCAAGATTGTACTTTTGTTGCCTCATAACCCCATACTTCCAATAAATTACTCTTTTATTAGTTTTTCTTGAGATAAAAAGGAAACTTTTCAACTGACTTCAAAAGAAGCAAAAATTATTTTAAGACCAAGGGTTTTCTTCTCAACTGCTACATTAGATAAAAAATTGCTTATGCTGCATTATTTACTACAACTTTCCTGCTTTTTTTGAAATTCAATTAAAAACTGGACTTTTTAAAAGAGATAGTGGTTCATGCTTTTCTCTTGATGTTTGTGTGTTTTATTTCTATATACATGAATGCACATAAATTATATATTTGTTTTTGCCTCAAAGCAATAAAATATCTAATTTACTGTGGTATGTTCCACTGCATGTCTACAGAACTGAATTTGTTCACATGAGCTGATGTTACAAATCCTAGTACTTTTTTTTCTGTCTTTCTAACACCATTTAACCAGTTAATGAAGAGATATGGCTTTCTGTATGCTATTTGAAGAAAAAGGATTTCTTTGTTATCCATTGAAACCTGCATGAAGACTAAATTGCTGTGGCAATTTCTCAGGCATTTCAGTTTCAGAGCCCTGTTCTCTCTTTCTGCAGTGCTGTCTGACTCCTGTTTGGTACCACACAAATATGCTTATCTTCCCACCCTGAAACACCACCCAAGTGCTGCATCTCCAGCTCCGTGCCCTAGTAGGTGCAGTGAAATAACCATTTTGTTTCTCACCCTCAGTTTCTCCTTCCCCAAATTTCTATAATCAAATTTAAAAACAAAACAAAATGAAAACCAAAATAACAGAATGGCTTCTGTTCTTATGCAGCCATTTCTTATCTCCCTTCTACAAAATTTACACTTTAGGGACTTCCATATTGCTTTGGTTATGAGTTTTGTTCCTTGTATTCCAATTCACAATCCTTCCAGACTCCCAGCCCTGAGAGCTGCTGCTTTTGTCTCATATGCACATATGAGAGCATATTTCATATGGTTTGAAAGACAGGTATCTGCCAGCAAAAGCTAGCATCTCCCTTTGAATAGAGAATGTAAATCCCCTCCCTCAGATTATTATAATTTTGCAATTGGAGGCTCTCAGGCAGAGATTTGGGAACAGGAATAACAGTACTAGGAATATTAAACAAAAAGTAAGAGAAAATACAAATGTAATAGCACCAAGAGACAAGCAAAACAAAAACAAACAAAACCCTAGAAAAAACATGACAGAGTCAGGGATGTGACCTGACACCCTGGGTGTCAGGGTGTTAAAGCAGTCCAGATGAAATCCGCCTGGAGTTACAGATGCAGTTCTGTGGAGTGGAGATGGATGGTCCTGTAGAAAGTCCAGTGGTGACGAGATGAGTCCCGTCTTCCTCTGGGAAGAAATCCAATGGAAAACAAAACAGGGTCCCTTCTCTGGTGCTCCGACATCCTTTCGGAACGGTGCCCTCAGACCGAACTGTCCTGTTCAGCTGCTGTTCCCCAGGAAAACCTGCCGCCCCCTTTTGTTTTGGTCAAGTAACCCTAAGTACCCAGCAATTAGTTACCTAGCAAAACCACCAGGAAAAAATTCCACAAAAGAAACAGATCCAACCTCCAACACACAGATAACAGAGGAGAATAAAGAGGAGAGAAGAGTCTGTGTTTTAAGTAGGATGAGAGACTATTGTGGTTTAACCTGAGCCAGCAGCCAAGGCCTAGGCAGCCACTTGTTCGCTCCCCCACCAGCAGGATCAGGAAGAGAACTGGAAGGGTAAAAGTAAGAAAATTCATGGATTGAAGTAAAGACAATTAAATATGGAAAGCAAAAAGTTGTGCACAACAGCAAAGCAGAACTAATTCACTGCTTCCTATGGGCAGGCAGGTGTTCAGCCATTTCCAGGAGAGCAGGGCCCTCCTGGAAATGGCTGAATATGTTACAGACTTGGGAATACAAATGCCATCATTCTGAACATCCCTCTCTTCTTTCCACTAGCTTTATGTGTCAAGCAGGATGCCATGCAGCCTGGAATATCCCTTTGCCCAGTTGGGGCCACCTGTCCTGGGAGCCTGTGTCTCCTCCTAGCCTCCCATGCACCCCCCACTTCCTCACCAGGGTGGCACCACAAACGGCAGAACAGGCCTTGGCTCTGTGTAAGCCCTGCTCAGCAATAACAAAACATCTCTGCGTTATCAACCCTGTGTTCAGCACAAATCCAAGACACAGGCCTGTATTAGTCACTGTGAAGGAAATTAATTCTACCACAGCCAAAAGAAGTACAGAGACTTAGGTAAAAGTTGTTTCTGTTTTTAGGTTATATCTGCTATAAAGCTTGGATCTTGTCACTGTGTCTTGGTGCTCCACATAATACCAGGGTTGTCCTGTTTATGAAGTATATCTTATGTTAGCTGCATTGGTGTAGTGGTTTAATATTTACTAAATATTTATTTGAATCCCACTCTATTTCCTAAAAGATGCTAACTACTTTTTTATGTGAGAAGGTACTTCTGTCACTAAGCAGCAGAAGAATTGCTCTACCTGTGGGACCATGGAAGCAGTAACTGAGAGCCTCAGTAGCTGTAACAGAAAGATTCTTTTGAACTTGAATGCTAAGATTGGCTCTCAGTAAAGAGAGATATCAAACAGTATATACAAAATCCTTAAAGCACATGAAGACATACCAACTTTATGTGTTAGTGGAAGAGAACTACAAAAATATTTTGCAAATTAATAATATATAAACGATTTGCTGCTTATGTACATGATGGGAATATAGATAATGTATTTAAAAAATGCATTTTATAGTTAGAAGTTTATCACCATTTTAAAATGCCTTTTAAAGGAAAATTAAAAATCTATGAAACAAAGTTCTTGCTTCTAGTTGCTTGTTTTCCTTTTATTGCTGACTCATATGTATGTATGTATATATATAAAATGTATAGGTAAAAGTAATTATAAATTTCTTGTGGGATTTTTATATGTTCTTTTTAAAGATATTTAAGGTGGATATACTGAGAAATTGGTCATATATTTGTTGCGATTAAGCATTTGCAGAATTGAGGTCACATACATTACGTTTGATTTTTCTTTCCATAATTACCAGCAGAAAATAGTGAGGAAAAAATTATACTGTTCTATATTAATGTTTCAGCTTATGGTGCTTCATTATACTTGAAGTAGTCCTTTAAGGGATTATAAGTTCATCCAAAATCAAGTTCCCTGTTTTTTTTTCAGGGATTATATGGGATGTCTTCAGTCAGTGCTAGATGTGCTGGTGTATGCCAAGTGTGGAGTCAGTATTGTGGGGAATACTAGGTTTAGATGAAAAGTTCATTCATATAATTTTCCCTAGGAAGATTATGTGGATTTTCTTTTTCACAGCAAATGAAGTTCCACAGAGTAGTGCCTGGTTTGCTTTTTTGATGTTTTTTTCATGGGAATTTAATAGAGCTGTACATAACTGGAATCTTACTGGTCATTCTGTTTCATTCTGAAATGTATCAATAATGGATTAGTTAATGAAGGGTGATAGTAGTCAGGTATTTGCCAAAAACATTGAACAGTTATGGTCTGTGAGCCTTGCCTTATCCAAAGACATTTTCTTTCAGTTCTTTGGGCAGGCATTTGTAGTAGATAAAACATGTACTTCAGTTATCTTGAAATTGTTGTGAGATTATTGTTCTCTTGGCTTTGTTTACCTGTGTCCTGCCAGACAGACAACAGTTCTCCCCTTTTGGGAGCACTTACCTCTCTGTGATCACTGAGAGTTTCTTTAGCCCGGCAGGCTGAACCTACACCTCAGCCTGCAAAACTAAATCCTCCCTGCCTGTTCAGACAGCAGTCATGTTTCCTTTTGGCCCTGTTGTCACTGTAGAATTGCAGATGATATTTTGTAGAGCTATTCTGGTACTGTTGGGGCATTATGTGCTTTTGATATGAGAAAGGTGAACATTGGTTTCTATTGCAGTTACTGTTTACTAGGGGTTTATCTGAAATGGAAAAAATAAAATGTCAGTATTATCTGATAATAAAGGACAAAATATGAAAGGAAACTTTTAAGGGCCAGATTGTACACTTTACTTAGGAGCCTCTAACAGAAGATCCTTGCTTATATGTCCTTCTCAAGATGCAAGGAAAATCACAGCCCTTCTGTTGCAGAGAATAGAAAAACAGTTCTGTCTTTCTATCTCTAGAGGCATGTATCACTTCAAAGATGGGAGAAAAGGGCATGACTGTAGCGTAGCTCAAAAGTGTAATGCTGAATATCACAGCTTTAAAAGTGAAACTTTGTATGGATGCAGCTTCTTTTTTAGGATATGTACTCCAAAGTTTTTAAGGACATCAAGTACATTAAGTGTACTTAATAATCAAGCAAGAAACGTTCACTTACCTGTCAGTATTGTTGACCTCAGACATAAATTGCTCTAAATTATTGCTGTTGTTTTCATAATGTGTGTATGAGAAGATGGTACTAAGTCAAAGTGATAATGAAATTTGAGGAAAGGGAATTGAGTATTTCTGGTTCTTTTTTTAAAGGTAGTTCTAAAATTCAGAAGCACAGGACAAATTGTTAGAGGAATTGAATTAGATGTGGAGAGCTGTATGAGTTACAGAATAAGAGAATTTCTGACTCTTAATTTGCATCTGCTCTTCCTAGCACCTTGAAATCAGAAAAAATTGTAATGTGAATTTCATAGTATTTTAGAGAATTTCATAATATTTTAGATTCAGTCTTCATCTTTATATTCTGTTGAAATAAATTATTTTAAAAAAAATTTCTTGTGCTGCCCTTTTCAGAGATATGAACTTTTCCTTTGTGAAGTTTTGGATTATATTCTTGTGATGTGGATTAAATTCACTGCGAGTTTTACAGTTAGCAGATTTTTAGTTTGCAGGGGTTTTTTGCCTGTAGAATACTGAGTATATTCTGTCCCCAAAATTACTGAAGCAACCACAGAAGATGGAAAGCTAGTTGCATGCTGTATATGTTTTCAGCTTTCATGATGAAATATCATCCTTCTGAAATAATTGTATAAATTGTGTCTATTCAATATCAACAGGTGATTTTCATTTCCTTTATAAGTTCATCCAAAGTTACAATCATATTAGTGCCTTTATTTTGAGACAATTACTACTTCATAAAAGTAGATGTTTGGCAAGTAGTTACTTATACCAAATTTTATGTATATCAAAATGTTACTAATGTCTACCTATTTGTATTTCTTCACTAATTCTTAGGAACTTGGTCCTCTGCCCAGCAGGTTATCCATCTTTCAGTCTAAGGTTCTGCTCCTGATGTGTGGCAGGTAATCCATGATCATGAATAAATTCTTCGTACATTACTTCTTTCTTGGGGGAAAAATGCAGTGCTTTTGATTAACAATGGAACCTAATAAAGAGGAAAAAATAAAATATGACAGGGATATTCTGCTGAGTGATTCTTCCAGTTAAGTTGATGATTTCTACAGGGGCATGCCTCATGAATAATTCAGGTAAGATGGAAGCAAATGCTTTGCTGGCCAATGATTCAATGAAAAAGTTGTGTTAGAACCAAAGCATTCTATGTAAAATGCATGATACTCTTAATGCTTATGTTTTAAGTATTAATAAATTTTGTCCTATAGGATAACCAGGGTGCAGTAGGGTTGAATTCCAAACAGGATTCAGGTATATCACTTCTGAAGCTGTCACAAGTGCTCTGTTTTAAAATGGAGCCAAGGGGAGGGTCACTGTTGTTTAACATAGCAATGGGCTCCAGTTCTCAGGCAAGCTGAAGTGGTTTTCAAAAGAGAGCCAAAATTTTAGAGATGGCTATGAAAGCTCTAGTGAAGAAGCAGGTACTCTGCTCTATGTTGCTGTGCTTCCTGAAGAGTTAAATTTCTTTGGGTAAACAATCTGAGCAGCAACACAAGCAAGCTTTAATAGAAACATCTTTCAAAAATGATCTATGGTAGCTCATGTAAGAAATGAATAGTAAATACCAACTGTTGTGTTTTAATTTCCATATTCATTAAATAAATATATTTGTTGTGCAAATATGCCTTGTTGTGAATACAGCCAGTGGTTGCTTGAGTTATACAGAGGATAATTACTTTTATCTGAGAATCTTTGAAGAGTTTAAAGAGATTTCTTAATTTCTACATTTCCACTGTGGTGCCAAAACCTGCTAACTTGCTTCTTATACTTAAAAGGAGTTTTTGAGAAGTTAATGGATTGGTTGTGCCATTCCTATTGGTTTGTTTCATTAGTGCTGCTTGGTAAGGCTGGAGTTCATGCTGCAGCAACTGTGTGTGTTGGAGGCCTCCCTGAGGAATGTACGTCTGGAGACTGCCTTTTGCTTCTGCTTTACCTTCACTGTGGCATTGCACACTGGCATAAGGACTCCACTGCAGCATGTAAAATTTGTTTAAACATCCCAGAGCTGCAAATGCGTTATAATGTGCTGTGGCATTCAAAATTTCACTGCAATATCTGGATATTTACTGCAGAAGTTCTTTTCCCCTCCTTAGCTATGTTATCCCAGAAGTCCTGCCAGCATCACTGGCAGGCTCATTCTTGGCCAGCAATGGGTCCGTCTTGGAGCCAGTTGGAGCTTGCTCTGTCTGACATAGTGGAAGCTTCTGGCTCCTTACTACAGAAGCCACCCTTGAAGCTTCTCCCTTTCCCCCTCTCAAACTTGCCTCAGAACTGCAGTACTGTGTGCTTGCACTGCTGACAGCACAGCTGTGGGACAAGGTTCCCAGGCCCAGAGCAGCACACACATGAAGCAAAGACCAAGATAAGGAAAAAGCTGCAGCTTTAAGGAGTAAAGGGACAGCTAAAAAGAGGCAGCTCTGTTGGGATTCGAGCATCTGTGGTATCTTCATGCTGCAAGAATGGTGGGCAGACCCTTCCTCAACCCACAGATGCTCTGTCAAAGATTCCATGATTAGGACTTCTGAGGAAGACAACCCCCGCCAAATCATGGGTCCGTGTCACTGTGACCCAAGGGGACCTTTCTTGCAAGACTTCTGTCTTGCAGACACAGGGCACCAATGGTGCTGTGGTGCTGCAAGAACAGCAGACAGTAAATTACCCACAATGGCCATGGGGGATTTGCCATGATGGGGGATTTTGTGGTTTTTGGGGATTTTTGGGTTTTTGGGGATTTTGCCTTGGGGTAAAATTCCTACCTAACACCAGAGCTGCCCATTTCCTGAGCTTGTGAGCTTCTCCTGCTGAACCACAAGCAGCCAGGTAGCTCATGAGCAGAGCACAATGTGCCATCAGCCTGGAGGAGTCTAGCAGAGCCCTTCCCCATTAGGACCTTAGGAGAACCCTCAGCACAGAGCTTGAGCACTCCTGCAAGCCACACTCCCTCCCTTGGGCTCATATGAGTGTGTATCACCCTAGGACTTGCTGTGATAGTCCTTGCAGTCATCTCCTGCTCTGCTCATGCTGCTCATAAAGCTCAGGAGTGTGGGAAACAGCCTGTCCAGCCTCAAACCTCTGCAGAGTCACCTTCCCAAACAATGGCCATGGTATCTGCAAGAGAAGGCAGGCAGTGCCTTGGACACGTGGAGAGCTGCTACCCTGCCGTGCAGCACTGCAAGCGACAGGCCATGGCACCGGTCACTGCATTCAAGACCAGCATAGGTATGTGGAACTGTTGGAATGAGTCCAGAGGAGTGCCATGAAAGTTACTGGAGAGCTGGAACACCTCTGCTATGAAGACAGGCTCAGAGCTGGGGTTGTTCAGCCTGAGGAAGGAAAAACCTTCAAGTACATAAAGTGACAGTATCAGGCACAGCTCCAGGTATGGCATTGCAAGACGGATGAGGGAGGGGATTGTGCTGCTCTGCTCTGCTCTGCATGGGAGCAGCCTCACCTCAAGTGCTGGGGCAACTTTGGGTGCCACAATGTAAGAGAGACATTGAGCTGTTAGACAGTGTCCAAAGGAGGGCAACCAAAACCTCCTGTGAAATGTCTCAAGGGCAGGACTTGAGAGGAGCTAAGCTCTCTTGGAGGAGGAGCTGAGGTCACTTGGCACATAAGGAGGAGCTGAGGTCACTTGGCACATTCAGCCTGGAGAAGGCTGCAGGAGATCTCATTGTGGTTTACAACTTCCACAGAGAGGTTAGTGGGCAGTAGGTGTTGATACCCCCTATCTGGGGACAGTGATAAGATACAAGGAAATGGAATGAAGCTGCCATCTGGACCCTAGGAAAAAGTCCTTCCCTGAGAGGGTGGTCAGTTACTGGAACATTGTTGCCTGGGGAAGTGGTCATCATGTCAACAAGCCTGACAGAGTTCAAAGGGTGTCTGGATGACAGGTACATGTTTTTTTTTTTTTTAATGTAGTCCTGCAAGGTCCAGGTATTTGGACCCAATGATCCTTAAAAGGGTCCCTTCCAACTTTAGGTATACTACAGCTACGTTATTCTACCACCCATCTCAGGTAATTGCTTGAAATACCACTAAACACTATTTCCCCATTACTTGGCAATGTAACAGCTTTCTGTTTTTAAACAAGTTGACAATTTGTACTTGGCAGCTTTTGTTATTAATAGAATTAATTGTGTATAGCTCTTGCATACTGTCCTTGTCTTTTGCAGTGTGCCTTCTAGGATATAATAGGTTTAATTAAACCTACTCAGTTTGACAAAACTTATTTTAATGATGCTCTCTAATGCCAGAGATTTTGCATTTAATGGCACTTTGAGCATATTGATATAAAAAGCAGTTGTGATATGTTTATATTTCAGTGTTGATTGAATAGAAACTCTGTTTTAATAAAAAATGACACAGTATTTATGATGTTATGATACCTAGGTCATTGATTATTAAGGGTGACATCATTTCAGGAAAGTAGATGTGATTGCTCTGAAATGTAATGACAGTTTTAGAGAGATTATCTGTACTTCAGGCTCCCTATGGCTTTCGATTTCCTTTCAGTTAATTAACTTTAAAAATACTAATTCCAGATAACAGGTCAGATTCAACTGCAAATAAAACCTTAGAAATATGGGTTAAACCAAAATAGGTCACTGTATAGGACTGAGTCCTTAAGTCTCAAATTGTACATGGTTGAGTTGGAGTATCTCATGCAGGGACAGAAGTAGGACTCGGTGATCTTGATGGGTCCCTTCCAACTCAACAAATTTTATAGTTCTATGATTGTATGTTTTTTAGTTAAGTATATGGGCAAAAATATTTCAGAAAACACTGCAGAGTAGTAGTATTTCTTGAGTGAGATGCCATAACTGGTCATCATTGCTGTGTGTGCACAAGCTGCAATGTAGAATAGTTAACGTTAAACATAGTTACAGTGTAAAGTAAACATGGTTGCATCCTGTGGTTCTGCTTTTCGACCCAGTGAGCTGTCTAGTTGGCCTCAAATGCTCAGCAGAGCAGCCTTTAAGCTTGTTCCTGCAATAGTACAACAAGCTAATTTCAGTACTACATACGGGGTTTTTTGCTGGTGCCTTTTCCTGTTCTCTTAATAGGTTTCTGTCTCTCTGTGAAACAGAAATCAGGTCTGCAGTCTTGCTAGAGGTTTCTTGCTCAAGCCACAATTTATCCTTGGCAAAATTGTAATTCTTATAAATTGCAAACATAATTTATGCTTTACAAAAACGTGAGATACTACAGATCCCTTCAGGAGCACTTAAATTTTGCAACTCTTTCATATTCCTTTGTTGTCTTTTCTTTGATTTTCAACATCTCTTCTATGCTAGGAATTGCATTCTAACCTCCTTTGTGTCTCTCATGACTTGCCCTCTTCCCAGATTAGAGCATATGCCAAACCACCTCTCTGAAAGGCTGCATTTAAATATATTTCCTTTGGCTTTTGTCTGACAAGTTGCTAAAAAAGAGAGTACCAGTTTTCCCCAACTAATAAATTAACATATTCTTTTTCTTATTTTTATATGCCTAGCTTTTGATTGGCCAGACTTGAAAATTACTTCTCTGAGTCTCTGGAGTTTAATTGCATGTAAATTAGTTCTTTCATTTGCCTGAATGAGCTAACCACTTTCTATTAACATTGCTTTCAAAGATCCATTTCCTTTGCTCCAAAGACCTTATATCTCAAAAAAAGTTTACAATATTTTCTGGTTCATAAGACTGTATCTTAAACTAAAACAGCACCACAAAATGGGTGCCACCATGGCATCACTTTTGTACAAACTGACATGTTTAAATTTGCTCTTCAGGAAGTTCTCACTAATTTTCCCATTTGGGACCTCTTAGGCTTTCATGTATGTTAACTGACAATTTATCAGACGGTAATTTTCTGTAAAGCACTTACCAGACTATAAAATACAAGAGCCAGCTCAAAATTTGTGAAGTGTGTTATAGGAGATGTCTGTGGGTGAGTTTGTAAGGTCGTATTAGTGCTCTTTTGTCTTATGTAAACTCTGTCCCTTGGTGGTCTGCATATTGGTACACAGCAAGCCTTGGCTTTGGGCTTTGTCTGCTTCCCTTGGTGAGGAAGCTCTAGTGTTGGACACGAGCTCTACACAAGCTGGAACCAAACTTTCTCTTTTCCAGTGGAACACAACTGGTGCATTCTGCAGGGGCCCAAGTCTGCTGTGGTGGAGATGCAGCTGGCATGCACAGTGCTTGCTGCATTTAGGCACACAGGGATAAATATTCACCAAAGTCCTGCAGAGCTTGTAGTGTCTGTTCAGTGTGGTTAGAGGAAGCCTAAGTTTTTTTGGCGTTGCCTCCTTGAGGTCCGTGTAGACCACACCCGCTGCCGATGGAAATAGTCAATCCTGCTGATGTGTGCAACAGGACCCTTGTACTGCAGGGCACAAATTATGTGTGAGGACCTAAACTTCTCCTCTTCCCCTTATTTTCCTCCTGGATCTTTGTAAAGCCTAGATAATAATGAGACAAAGACTGTCATGGCCATCAGAGGAAAGCTATGTTAAGGCATTCTCTTAATATACATAATTTTATTTTAAATACAATTTTACTGCATCAGAAGAGACTGTTGTGTTGCAAAACCAATGTTGTTCCTTCCTTGGTAAGGAGTTTAAACACAGTTAATATTTAGTAATTAGTGAAGCTATATTTTTAATTTGCTTTAGTGTTTGTTAATTTTCCGTCTAGTGCAAACATACCGTTTTTCATTGAAAGGAAATTTGGGCTCTGATTTCTCAAAGATCCCAAGGGAAACTCATACTTTTGAGCACTAATCCTGCTAAAAGTAATGTAAACTTGTAATTTGATTTAATTTGTAGCTGTGGGTAATAGAAATGCAGCCTTCAGATGTTTGCTTAGTTTTTGTTGATGTTGTCATATAAGCAATTTTTCAGATGAATGAAAATATTTATGTAAAAGTTGACTGTGCATGACAGTGCTAACGTTATCAGACCAGTGCCTGTCGTGAATTCCCTTAAACTATGTAGGAGTTAGCTCAGCAGAAGCTAACTAATTTGTGAAAAGTCTCAGACCTGTCAGTGGACCCATCTCAAACTAAATGGACCTGTAGACAGTACTAAATCCAATCAGGAGATTTAAAGTCTACTTATTTTCCCTTTTTCACTATTTCCTTCTAAAATGTTTTCTCTTTGTGGCAGTTCATGAATGTAATAGGCTCTTGTCAGTGACTAAAGGAATTCCATTTTTCTTGGCTTTTTTTCTGTAGATCTAGATGGCCTTAAGTGGCAACATAAAGTATTGTTTTAATAGTCTTTGGAAGCTGTGGCTACTTGCTTGTGGATGTATGTGAGCACTTGAAGCATTGTTTAAAAAACTCAAGTTCATGGTGTGTATTTTAAGTGTCCTGCTCTTAGGAATGTTGAAAACAAATTTTGGTTTTTCAAATGAGTAGCCTGTTGGTAAAAGGAGTAAGAAATAGCAAATAAATTGATTTGCCTCTTAGGGAATGACTCTTGTGTAGTGATAGAATGCATTGTTTAGTCCAGAAATAGCAGTATTACACTGGGGGACATAGGCATGCTTGAGAAGCAAAACTGGTTCAAGGGAAATGTGTTAGTGAGGCATCAGTAGATGTGCAGCTGGGAGGGAAGGAAAATGGCTAGTAAATTTCCCAAAGAAAAAGACCACTGAAAAAATGTTGTAAGTGGTTTAGACAGAGAAAGTACAAATATAACAATGGGAACCTGAACAGATTTGGAAGTTGATGTTCTAAATCGTATGTTGTATTCGCATATGTAAAACTGAGTAAACATTTTTGTGTTTGTGTAACATATTGTGTGTAGTTAGAGAAAGAGAGGGAAAATGTGTGTATTTTGTCACCAAACTGTGCATAAATGAAGACTAAAATTTAGCTTTGAGTTTTCAAGAACCTTTTTTTTCAGCCTCTTGTTCTATAGTTTTTAATGTCAGAAAAATCCCTTTACAGGGGCTGTGCTCTGTGGTGCACTGTGGGATGAACTTTTTTTTAAAAATATATTTTCAAATAGAATGCGTTAGTGGAAACCATAGGGAATTGCTTTGTTCACAGCAGAAACTCCTTGATATTGTTGTGAATGCATAAGGAGTTATACACAGAAAGTACAATTTTGGAGTTTATCTCAAATGTTATTCTCTTTTTTTTAATAATAATTTTTAATTATGTCTGTCTACTCATTCTGAAAATGATATAATAGTGGAGTTTGATAGCTGCTTTCTATTTTCTGACTTCAGTGAGGGTAGTTGGAGGGGAAGAGGGTCATAGAGCCCTCAGTAAAAGAAAACCTACTGGGCCTTTCATGTCCAACTGCTTTTTTCACTGAGCCACGGATGGAAAGCTGTGAGGTATCTTCTGCTTTGGGTTCAGATTTTGTTCAATACCAGCTCTTGCAGGGACATTGGGGTATATGAGACTCCTCTGAAAATCCAACTGTCAAACAATACCTGCAACCAATGTCCAGCTTGATTTCAGTTAAAGCTCAGCAGTGGGCTTAAACTAAAATGCACACACAAGTGTCTTGGATAAAGGAGGGGCCACCAAGCAGCAACAGCTGCTGCAGATACTGATCAGTGGGGAACAAGATCTGAGACCATTCCTCTGGAGACCATATGTAGGAAATGTGTGGGAAAAAAACACCAAACCTTTAAAATCTTGAAGCTATAGACATGTTTTAAAAGTGTCTGAATTATGTAACATAATCCATAGAGCTAAAGGGGAAAACCCCATACATATCAGTAAGGCTACTTAGGATTTTGAATTATTTATTAAGGGGAATGAATCAGGAAAATTTTGACACCTTGCTATTTCAGGAAAACTAACAATGATTCTTTTCATCTCTAACAGAAAGAATACATTTTCTCTGAGGAAAGCATTAGTTTTTCAGGGTTTTTTTTTTGTGTGTTTGTTTTGTTTTTTTTGTTTTTTTTTGTACTTCTGTTTATAATTCAATCCTTGTTCTTTACACAAGAGCTGTTTTGCTGTAGCAACTTTACTAGGACCCAGTAGAGTTCATAGAGTTACATAGCTTGTAAACAACTTTTTTTGTCTTTGTAAACCCTTCAAACTGAAGATTTTGTCATGGTTGGATAGAACTGCACATTGCTGGATCAACCATTAGACCTGAAGACAGACTAATTAGATGTTTGCCTTTTGCTACGTGATATTAAGACTTAAATTCTATCACATCTAAAGTTCATGCAATTCTAGGCATCAATTAGATAAAGGAAAAACAAGTCAATTTTATTAGACCCCCATGACTCAGGCAGTTGATTATACTGAGAAAACACAGGACTTGGTGCTTTAGCAGAGGGTTTGCTTTTGTAATTGACTAACTGTTGCCTCCTGCTCTGTTGACCTTCACTAATTTGTAGTATTGTCTGTCATTCCGTATCTGCAGTCGAGTGGGGAGGTTCATATGTAAACATTAACATTGTTAAGGTCAGGGGGGACTGCATCTGTCTCTGCAGCCAGTTTATTTTTAATTGTGTGTACAGCCAGGCTGCAGGCTTTATGCCACTTGTTTCTGCATATCTGTCTTAAAATCTGCAGCTTTTGTCAGACTGTCACTGTTTTTATAATATGAAATGAATAATGTAAACAGCTATGGATCATTTAAAAGCCTCAAGAGTGTCTTCTGTTACAGTGCCTGTGTTGCCACAGCACTGCAGGAAGGTGGCATCCCCTGAGAATTGGCTCCATCCAAATGGATACAACACCCTGCTGCACTCTGCGTGATGTGGTGCTCTATCACAGAGGTCCTGATGTGGTTGCTGTGGAACTCTTTCCCTTTGGGGTATCAGTGTAAGGGCTGAAACTGAGAAAAAACTGCCCAAAACTTCTACTCCAAAAGGTTGCATAAATACTCTCATGTTGTATTTACCAATGTTTCCCAATATGTCTACACAAAGTGGAAAAAGTGTGTAAATTCTTTCAATGGCCTGGTAAGTTTCCAACAATTTAATAAAAATATTTATTTAGCCTTATTACCAATGCACCATTTACATGTTTGCAATTTTTAAATACATTGTCAGTCCTATTAATTAGAAATATGGGGACAAAAGTGCTGTGGGACTACTGTTGTTTGGTACTTTCCATAACATCACATTTCTACTGCAGAATTCTTGTATTTTTCTGACTCTTGTATTTTATTACCTCTAAATTGTTATGAAGTTTCAGTTCTGCTGTGATATATTTCATATCCTGATGTATTTTAACACAAGCTATTTTTGGTAGCAACTGTATTAAATGTCCTTATTCTAATTTCATCTCTTTGTTCAACATAGCAAGCTTTCTATTTCAGCAAATGATTCTTCTTCCTTTGATGTTTCTTCCCTTCAGATGTTTGTATCCAATTACTTTCTTTTCCCCTTACTTCACCTTGGCTAGGGTAGCATACCTGATAGTCTTTGAGATTTTTTTTCTCAAATTTGTCCTCAGATTCATCCTCTAGCCTTTTATGCTGATACTGCTTAGCCTAAAGCTATTTTTTTCAGTTGCCTAGCTAAATTCGAGAAGTCTTGGTGCTATCACTTTGCTAGCAGATGACTGTTCTTTCTTGCCCGTAATGAAATGGAGGACCCATACATAATCTTTTACTTCTCTGCTCTAAATTCTTGGGAGCTGTCCCATCACAATCTGCATTTAATTATTAGTGTTCTGAATTATTTTGTATGCAGAGGTTCTAGTTTGACTTTTTTTCAGGTTGATTTGCAATGTAATTTGTTTTTATCCCAAAGCTTCCATGTTTTTGAAACAGTACATGTATGCATTCATAACCCCCATAGGCATTGTATCAGTCAGGAATAAAATTGACACATTTTCCTCCTGCTAAAGATTATTAATGAGAATACTAAATAAGTGTGTTTTTTTCTAACTGTGATTTGAGCAAGAAGTACAAAACCAAAGGGAATGCATGCTTCAAGGTCTTGTTGTGAAGCAGTCTTGAATGTATGGAAAGAAGATGAGTGCATTAATGAGCAATCAGCAGTTTCACTTTGGCAAAAGTCAATGAAAGTGTTTTTAATGACAGTGACCTACCTGATCCTCCCTCCGGCATCACTTCTTCAAAATGATCTTCACAAAACAGTGCTAACATGTATAGAATGCTGAGAAGCATTAAAACCTATTCTATGTGTCGTGATGACTAATTGAAAGGAACAGCTTGATGAATTTTCTAGTTCGGTTGCCTGGCTTTTTCAGAGAAACTGCATTTCTGAAACACAGCAAGCTGAGACCAAAAAGTTGCTGCCTCTAGCAGTGGATCTTTGATCTGGCTTTGACTGATGTTGCATAGCTGTGAATTCCTCAAGGAATGAATGATGAAACAAATGATGAATGATGAAACATCAGTTCTGGGCTGTATTACTTACAGATCAGGATGAGGGAGTAGAAAAATTATCAGTGTCTGTATTTAACACTGAAGCTGTGTTACATTGCATTTCCTTGAGCACATGCTCATGTTTATTCCTTACATTGCTTTCTCCAGAACAGTGCTGTTTGTGTGTTTGTGAGCCCTAACAGTGATGTGTCTTCCTCAGTGAGACCAAGTGTCAGTCTTGCCTGCCAAGCAAATGTAGATGAAAGAAAGGAAACTATTTGGTGCTTTTGGGAAACCACAGTAAAATACTGTCCTCCTGTGTCAAATTTCTACATTGAAGAGTGCTAAAAAAGAGCAAGAATTCCACAGTTCCCTGTGAGCTCAGGAGGTGGTGGCAAGATCATCAGTGAAGGATGTTGTAAATTCCTTGTACAGCTAGTGGAGAGAAGGAAAATCCTCCAAAGGTTTGTGTCCTGACAGCTGTGTATAAATTGCTTGTACTTTCTTGGATGTTATTTTCCTACAACAGCAGATATTTATCTCCCTGCCTTAGTAACATTGCTGTAGTGATGTGCAGATTAAGAGTGAAAGGAAATGAAAGCAAGGTCAGCCCCCAAATGAAAAAGCATTCTGTTTCAACAAGCCCTTTTTTTCCCAGACAGAAGTGAAAGCTTTTTTCCTTTAAACTATGCTTCATCTTAGTGACAAGTGACTGAAACACAGAGTGAAGCAGAGAGAGAGAGATGGATAATGGGGTTAGTTCAATTTGGCCTTTATTTCCAAGGTTTGATCAAAAACTGACTAAATGATTTGAGAAGAATCCGTTTGTTATTTTGTTTTGTTTTAAAAAATAGTAATTACAGTTTATAAGAACCTTGTCACAATGCCCTAAACTTAGGAAATATTGTGACAGAACTGGATACAGCATTAGTACACTTTGTAAAGAATTAATATCTTTTTATACAGTTCATATAATCAAAAATAATTTTGAAGTGTTTTGCACATAACTGTGGCTTGTATGCAAACCTACACAGTGCATGGCATAGGCCAAATGACCTATGACAAGACACCATATTTGAAAATTATTTGGAATTGCTGATAAACAAAATTGCCTTTATTAGATCATGGGGCAAAGGTGGCTCTAGCTAGGGGAAGAACTCTGAGTTGGAGAGTGAGGAGTTTCTTGAGAGATTGGTATCAGGACTGGGAGGAAGGAGTCTATGAGTGTGGACTAGTGGGGAATAAATACTGGAATGAAAGGCTGATATTTAGTGTTAGAAACCTGAAAGCATGTGATGTTAGTGTGAGTAAGTGATACGATCTTCTCAAGTAAACCTCCTAAGCCCACTTTTCTGATTCTTATAATGTTGATTTATTAATTTCCCCATCCGATGTTGATTGTGGGTGCTGATTTTCCCATCTTACTGTCTAAGATATAAGGAATTTCAGAAGAGAATATTTTAACAATCTTCCTGTTTTTAAGCCAGAGATCCCCAGCCTCTTTTACACAGAGACAAACACTGATGCAGAGCAATGGATAAGTCAGTATCATAACTCAGAAAAGAAAAAAGCTGCAACAACTGAAAATTTGAAAGGAGATTAGGAGTGTGAAAGGGAAGCTTCAAACATACAAGCAATTTTTATTGTAATGTACTGTTTTTATGTAAGTGTTGTCCATCTTGCCTGCACGTCAGTGCTCAGTACAATGAAATAGTGCCTCTTGTTTATAAACCCAGGGATTAAGTCTACTGCTCTACTTTTCTAGCCTTCTCATCCATCAGTAGAGGTTTTGAATAGAGCATGCAGCCACGGCCTTGCCTGAAGTATTTGCATTTTCTGAGAGTGTGATAACTTTTTTTTTCACAATGTCAGAACATCCCAAGCTGCTGAAGACTTATGTTGAGGAGATATTAGATACTACTGATGGCAGTAGTTATACATGGAGTTGTACCTGTGACTTTCTACTCTCCATGGACCTATTTTTAATGAAGTATGATGCTTTCTTTGGGTCAAATGTTCAGCTGTGACCTGTGCCTTGTCCAACAGAGTCAAGTGGGGCTGATAAGTACAGCGATCTGTTATCATGTTCTCAGTTTCTGTTGACTTTTGTACTATGACGGCTGCCTGAAACATGATATATTGAAGGTGCAGGATGGATTTTTTTCTTATTTATTCCAGTTTTATGAGCAGAATTTTACAGTTTTTAGTTTAAGTCTGTGTTAGCAATGTAAAGTACCTGTATTTATCCTAAACATTTTCTCTTTAGTTCAGATTTCAGGTTTCAGCAGATAGGTAGAAGCAGCAACCTTACAAATTCCTGTTGAAAGAGCCCCAAATCCTTTTCATTTCCATCTACTTTAGGGTCATAGTCCCATGTAAACAAGATGCAGAATTTCAAAGGCTTCAGCTTCTCTACTCCAATGCACTGGTCACACAAAAACATTCACTTCATTCTTACCTCCTATCTCCAGAATAAGAATGACTATGGTATGTTGGCTTACCTGGAAGCTGAGGTCATGATAGTAATCAAATGACAAAGTGTGTATGTAAATGTCCTTCTCTTCCTCACCACAAGCCTGTATCCAAACTGTATTATTTAATGACCAGTTTTACCCCATAGTGTTAGTAAAATCATCTGTGATTTCTCTTTTTAGCTCCTTGATCTTCCCCATGAAGGTTAGACTTTACAGGATGTGGCAGATCTTGGTAGAACAGAGGTCTCCATAGTTCAGTACCAACATCTTCTTGGGAGTCTGCAGTACCTGTCCCACCCTCCACTGGACCTGTCACTTTCCTTCTGTGCTGCATCCAAGTTCCTAGTCTTTTCCTCTGCTCCCAAACTGCAGAGATCGAGGCTGAAAATACAGTGTTGTTATTCAGTCGTTACCACTGGATAAAAATACAATTAGTAAAGTACCTGCTTGGATTCGGGTTAAAGGAGAACCTGTTTCGTCTTTGTTCATGGGATTGAGGAAGGCAGATGGGAACCAGCCTGGTGCAGTGCAGTAGGGTTCATTAGCCAGGAGGTGGCAGCTGAAGTACTCCTTTGCACTTGGAGCAAAACCAGCAGTAAGAGTGAAAACCAGCCTGTAAATAGTGCAGATCCTGCCTCTCTGCATGGGAAAATGTTGTACTTCATTAAGGCTGTGCTAAACATAAAAGTCCTAATGGATGTGTGTTTTTATGCAATCACCTCAAGCAGCCCTCCAAGCCTTTGCATTAATTCTGAGTATTGTTGCGCAGTGGCATTCATAATTAATTCAAAGCTTGGAAAAAAGTGCTTCTTTGCTATTTCATGTCTGTGTCTTTTCTGACTGACTTGAAAATTGCTAGATAAATGCTGAATTTTGAAGGATGGAGAGCCTGTTTTAATTTCTTTGGTTCTTTCCAGAGGCTGACGTCCAAATTTGTTGCACTTGGAGTGCCACAGGTAGTCAGGATATAATGTTCTGAATGGAAATTATTTTCATGTTGCCAGTTGGGTTTAAGTGGTGTCAACACAGCTTCCTTACGACTAACAATCTAGTCTATATATAAATAGGCCCAAAATGGCTATTAAGTTTGCAAGGTAACACGAGTAAGCAACAATCAAAACACAATTCCTGACATAGCCCCTGGCTGTTTTATCCCTTATTGAGTAGAAGCTTCATATTAGAAGGTGGTGTCAACCAGCCAGTTAATCTTATAAAGGAGATGGCTCAATCAGGCATCTTTCAAGAGCAAAGTCTTGGAGGTGACCAGAGGAGTGTTTCAGTTCTTTAATGATGAGGTGGATGCATAGCAAATGTTGTTCACTCCACGCTACGTTTTATAGTCAGCATACTTTTAAGAAGTATTTTTCTACCTGGTGAATATTGGTAGCAGAATAAATACTTTTATGTGAAACATCTTTTAAAGATGTACAGAACAGCACCTGTATAATACTGCAGCAAATTCATGAAACTTGCCTTCAGTACATCTTTCTTTGAAGTGTTCCCCCCCGCCACTAAGCTCATCCCTTGTTTCCTCCACTCTCCAGTCTAATGGGAAAAAACCCAATAAAGTCTCCTTCAAATCACCCTCCTTGTCCTTAGCCCAGTTAAGAATGTCCTGATGTTCCAGCAGGATGAGACTTCAGTGCAGCATCCATCAGCTGTTGTCATCATTCTGCTTTGTGCAGAAGCTGATTTCCTGTCAAAGCCAATGGACTGGGGAAGAGACAAATCTGGACCGATCCTCACATTCCATACATTCATTTCTGGTGCTGAACTGGGATTGCTATGTGCATCACAGGGTTTCCAGGGGATGAACTCTAGTTCCAAGGCGCTAGTCCTGAGCTGCTGGAGACCGCCCGTTTCTGTGCTGTTGTGCTTTGGTGCGCGAGAGAATCGGATTGAAACAAGGACGTCACCTGGGGGCACTATTGAACCCAGATACTCGTGTCTCGTGTCATTTGCATTTGAAAGTTTATAGCAGCAGAATATATTTCTTGTTAAGCTGCTCTTTATCAGAAGATTTCTTTTAGCTCAACTACTGGTTATAATTTTAAATGGTCTCTGCCCCTGAGTGGAAAAACAACAGCAGAATTAATAATAAAGGAACTTAATTTCCTAGGTTGCTTACTGTTGAAGTTTAGTTTACTTTATTTGATGAGCCAAACCTTATTTTATCGTTAAAAATTTCCTGCAAAACAGTAACCAGTTCCATGTGAGTTCTGCCAAAGCAAACATTCACATAATTTTATCTTGTGAGGTAAGCTGATATTCCGTACACTTTGTGTCTAAATATGCATTCTACGTCAAAAAGTCTGTATCCAAGATGAGTTTCCAATATCCATGCCTTGTTGCAAGAGAAGAAAAATGCTTTGAGAGCATTTATTGCACTCATTTCTGGAACTTACCCTTACACCAAACAGATATATCTCTCTTTGGTTTTATTTTCTAGTAGGCAAGGGGAAATAGAAGAGAAGAAAAACAGCTCTGCTTATGTTTGTGACATCAAATGTGCCGTGATAGAGTTGTAATGAAATAGTAAATAGGTAAGTAAAAACTGTTGACAAAACAGAAATCATGCTATTTGTGATATCCCATATGCTGAGACTATTGCGAGTCACTGGAAATTGTGATACCTTATACACATCTTATATTTGGAAAAGCCAGGTAATTTCCATGTTAAAATGTACCTGTGAAAAATTCTCATCATCTTTTCTTCTGCAGTTGTAAAAGGTCCAACTCAACAACAAAAATGTACCAAATAGTGTGTCATGGAAAAATACTTTGAAAAGGAAGGTGCTGAAAGTGTTATCTAGGCAGGGGCATCCACTGTTCCTGCAAGCAATTTTGCCATTCTGCAAAGAAGGATTTTAAGAGCTTTAAGATTAGTGAGTAAATTTTTCCTGCATGACTTATTACTTGTTGCCTTCTGTAGTATCCCTTCAGCAACTGCTGCATGACATGACCTTTTCAGCATATTTATCAGTCTCAGATGTATGGATGATGCAGGTTATAAATGTGGCTGCTGGGAGAGAAATGACCAATTCAAGGGGACTATTCCAAAATCAGATTTTGATACAGGTGCTTTGGAACATATCTGATATTTGAGCAGTGTATTTTACTGGAGGGATATGCTGACTTATTACAGTGGTTTTCTGATACTTTCCTGTGACATTTCTGGCATGCATCTGTGAAGCTTCATATATTACAGTATACCATCATATCATTGAAGTCAGTGACAAAACTTCTGTTAATTTCAATGGTACAAGATTAAGGCTGGGTATCTGGGTGAATTGCTGTACTGATTTAGCATTCTGCTTTTTACCCTTGAAGGATCTTACACAAAAAACAAAACAAAACAAAACAAAACAAA
>WBNO01032410.1:323-13238 GCA_013400575.1 Peucedramus taeniatus | reverse complement strand
AAAAAAAAAAAAAAAACAAAAAAAACCACCATCCAAATCAAACCAAACCAAAGAAAAATTCTATCTTCCTGCATTAATTCAATTTCATAGAAACTAACAATGTGTCCACGTGAGTTCATGTGTTGCATTCCTGGCATTGATTGGCAGATTTTACACACTCAGATTTTACAATCTCTCTGCCCAAATTTTCAGCTATTTCCCTGGCAGATATGAATAAGCAAAGAAAGATTGCAAATTATGGGCAGATTGGGATGATCTGGGACAATGTCATGATTCAGTGTTTGTATTGATATTGGAAGGAAGAGTAAGACACTTAATCAATCACTTCACTTTAACCTCTCTAATAGAACAAGGTTTGTATGTAGTATCAGTGACCTAGGTGCTGCTTTTTTAACCTGTTTTAAGTAGTTTTTGGATAAATATGATACATTTATGATAAATTATGTAGTTTCTTGGTTTATTTCTTTTTCTCAATTTCTGTTTTATGATTACACTGCAGGACTTCAGATTTCTACTGTGACTCAGTGTCATTAGCACCTGTTTTAGAGCCTGGAGCCTGTCCAGGGCAGGATTTTATTCCATAGCAGGTGCTTCATCATGTGGCTGTGAAATCTGGGATGTGAACAGTGAAGAAATTCTTATTGCATGTGTTCCTAGAGCTTTGACTTAGCCATTTGTGTACTCTTTACTCAGTGCCTTCAAGTCACTCGTCTCAGAGGTCTGTTAAGGCTCTTCCTGGCCCACAAGACGGTCCCTCAACTGAGGCCTGTCTCTGCTTGGTGTTGGGACTTGCTGTTTTGGGAAATAAGACACTCTTAAGAAATGAAGTGAGGGTCCTTTGAGATGCACAGGTTAGGTAATCCAGTAACTCAGTTCTACCCTAGTTCTAGCTTTTGCTCCTGTTGATCTCTGCTGGCTGATGTCACTTGTAACTGACTGCTTACAGAAGGGAGTTCCCAGTTATTGTTAGCTCCTTCTACATAGTGTTATGTAAATGGATGTGAAAATGAGCAAACCTGCTTTGTATTATATTTTTTTGTTTATACACTCTGCCAGTGATATGAAAAGGAGCAGATATGCCATGAGTTTGTGTACTGTTGTCCAAAACACCTGAGACTCCCCAGTCCCAGTTTAAAAGAGAAGTTAAAGTGAAAACTACCCATGAATACCTGACAAATTTTTGGCTCCATGAGGTGAAGCCCACAGAGAGGGAGTTGTACCGAAAACTTATAAAATTATCAAGTACAGCATAGAGTACATTTAAAGAATGACTTCTTGTAAACTTTTATTGAAAATTCCTCTATTTGTCCAGAACTGCTCCCTGAGGTCACTTTCAAAAACCTTGCCAGAAGTACAAGATTTGAAAGCAGACATCTGATTCAAACATTTTGCAGCTCAGAAATGGAGCTATCTCCTTAAAAAGAGAATAATTTCCATAGGGACTTGCCATAGCTTGTGGCATAATTTGAATGGTGGCAGTGCTGGGATGCTTGATAGTCTTTGGCTCTTCCCTGTTTAAGTAATGTATACAGAGCAATTAATTCTACAGCAGCCATCAACATTTTCACTGGCTAGACAGTGACAGAGACACACCAGAAGTCTAGGAGACTATATTCAATTGAAATCCCCAAATAAAAACCTTATTGGGAACCCACTCTGGTTAATCTTATGGTGAGGTTTCCTGCCCCCTTTCTCCACCTTTTCCAATGCTGAAATGAGTTTTGCAGTTCTGGTAGATGCTGATCTGGGCTAGTGAGGGAAACACCGCTGAAATCCAGTGAAGAAAGGAGGGGATGCTGGGAAAGAAGAAGAGTGAGAGGATATGGTATGTTACTGTGCTGCAGTATCGAGGTGAATTTAAGGAGAAAGACTTCAGAAAGACATAGAAACAGATAAAGTAAATTGATCTTTGAACTTCAACATCGTGGCAAAACCAGATTCAAAGAGATCCATTAAAAAAAACCAAAACAAAACAAGAGAAAACAACTCTGCTATTTTTAAAAATTTATCTTTTCCTTTACTTTTTGTGTTTTTTCTCCTTTTTCATTTTCTTTTGTTCAGAACTATGTGAATATATCCTCAAGTTTTGGATTTTGACATTCTAATCCTCCAAATCTGTCTCTCAGCTAAGCATTAATTACTTGAATTATCTTTAAAGAAATACAGAAGAAGAAGAATATTTCAATGCAGTAAAGCATTCTACTCTCTAGATCATATTATATAGGAAAAAAATGCTTGGACAAACTTCAGAATTTATAATGAATTTATGTGTTTTATAACAGCATTAGTAATTAGTTATGAGGTTTTCATTTATTTCTTGTAGATCATACACCACAGAATGAAATCATAGAATAAATATCCTGAGTTAGAGGGGACCCACAAGGATAATTGAATCCAGCTTCTGGTTCTACACAGTTCCAAGAGTCTTGTGCTTGAGCACAATCCAAATGCTTCTTGAGCTCTGTCAGGCTTGGTGCTGTGACCACTGCCCTGGGGAGCCTGTTCCAGTGCCCAGCCACCCTTTGGGTAGGAACCTTTTCCTCATATCCCACCTAAACCTTCCCTGACACAAATTCAGGCTGTTCCCTGAGGTCCTGTCACTGTCACCACAGAGAAGAGATCAGTGCCTGCCCCTCCTCTTCCCCTCACAAGGAAGGGGAACTGCAGTGAGGTTTCCCCTCAGTCTCCTTTTCTTCGAGTTGAACAGACCAAGTGACCTCAGCCACTCCTCACAGGGCTTCCCCTCCAAACCCTTCACCATCTTTGTTGCCCTCCTTTGGACACTCTCTAACAGCTCAATGTCATTTTTGTGTTGTGGCACCCAAAACTGCCCCCAGCTCTTGAGGTGAGGCTGCCCCAGAGCAGAGCAGATCAGGACAATCCCCTCCCTTGCCTGGCTGGCCATGTTGTGCCTGATGCCTCCCCAGGACATGGTGTCTCTCCTGGCTGCCAGGGCACTGCTGGCTCCTGTTCAACTTGCCATTGACCAGGATCCCCAGGTCCCTTTCCATGAAGTTTTAACTCTTTTAAAATAAAAAGTCCTTTAAGAAATTTGAGAAGTGACATTAGATTTATTCACTAACTGGAAAAAAATTGTAGATCATGCTAGATTGAAAAACTTGCCTGAGAGCAGCTGTCAGAGCAGTCAGATGCAAATTTTCAGCTAGCCTTTTTGCCTTCCCATGGGACTGAGAAAGGGGAAATCAAATGGATATAAATTATAATGTGTTCAGTTGAAAACAAATGGCTTAACTCTGGAAAGAGTACCAGTCAAAAAAACTCATGCTTTTTCCACACCCTAAAGCTTCAATGAAAAATATACACCTGGCACCTCTGTATATGGAGATGAAGTTGAAAATGTGATAAGTGGAATGAAATTAATCTGTTGTGTCCTATGATGTTTAGAGTCAATATGGCCATTGGAATTTTTATTGAAATGTTTTTGACTTTTTCTGATTTTAGTCTGGTTTTGTTAACAAGTATATTTTGTGATCTATATTTTTAAAGGCTGCAAAAAGAGTGGAAAGGACAAAGAATGTAATTGAATTTGAGATTCTTGTGACTATGGCTTCTGATGGGTAGAGAAGACTATATACAATTATTTTGTTGAAACACAGAGGACCCACAGCATAAAGACTTCAGTGATTTTGTGCAGGTACTTTGAGGAATGTGTGAGACTGAATAGCTCATAGTCTGAGCTCTATGGTCTGTTCCAGTAAAGCTCCAGTCCAGCTTCAGGAATGAGGCAATAGAGCTCAGTTTAATTGAGCAGTGAGTGACTTTCTATTTGAAAAAGGGTTTTGCCAGCATCAGTCTCTTTGATCTAAAACAACATTCAATCCAAACAGTTTCCACATACCTGAGGATTCTCTTCTACGTAATATGACTACTGATGGTTGTACTGCAAGGTACCTCTGGCTGCTTTATATTTTTACTTAAAATACAGGAATCCTGAGCAGTTTAAACACTTCACAAACACAAAATGAACAAGGTCTTAATTTCCCCAGTCACAGATGCTGCATTGCTTGTACACTAATAGAAAGCAGCCATCCTTTTCCCATATAGGAAAAGATATCCAGCAGAAGGATTCTCCCCAAAGTCTGTGGTACCAAATCTGCATCACAAAATTATAAATTTTGTGTCTCCCTGCTGCTATTTAGTACTTGGACTGTGTTTGTGCTGGGGATGTCACCTTCTGAGGTCTGAAGGGCTTGTGCTCAGTGCTACACCCACAGTCATTGTGTGCTCCAGAATGCTCCAGACTTGTACATGTAAGTTCCAACGAGGCACAGACAGCAAAGCTTAGCACAAGCCAGTGGTTGCTGTTTTCTCATGCAGAGCCCTGAGATAGTCCGGGCACAGGATAACTAATTGACAGAGTGCTTTGCTGATCTTAATGCAAGTCCTTTCCCATGAGTAGCTTTGCTTTTTTAGAAGCAGTACCTGAATTCTGTCTGAAAATTTTCATGGGGGCTGGTGTCTGGTGTAATAACATTTTAAATGGTGCATGAGAGCAAAGTTTTGTTTGTTTTATTTCCTGACATCTCTCTGTGGGAATTGCTGTGAATGCAGCTCATTATACTAAACCAAATTTTTGGCCCCTGCTGAAACTCTTTGGTAGGTTGTGTCTAATATGTTGTGAGTACTGCCTTTACTCTCATCTCTTTTCAGGTTTCCACTTTATACCACTCTTTCTTTACTGTCTTGTTGGGCTTGCTAAACTTTTTCATTCTTAAGGTAACCTAGATAGAAAGAATGATTTCTGGCTTTGAGCCCCTAGAAAACAATTTCTGAACTTTTCAGCATGAATATGAGGAAGTGGAACTGCAGCATATGAACCCTAACCCTTTATGGGCTAGATCTCGACAGACAGTATTATCTTTCAGAAAGAAATGAGTGTGTTCACTGCCATAATGTGCTACTGTCTCTGCCCCAAATGCTATTTTTATTTCTGTTCTCCTTAGCAGAACAGAACAATAATAAAACTTTTTTTTTTTTAATATTTTATGGCTTAACTCCAAAGAGCAGGCTGGAAATAAAGATGAGGTCTTTGTAGAATAGCACCTGCTGATCCTCTGTGAGGCAGCCTTACCTGTCCTGAATCTGCTAGATCTCTTGGCAGTGCTACCTTACTCCTCCCAGGTGAGAAATGGGCTGTTGGGAAATACACTTGACTTATTTCCTGGCCCAAGTTTTTATTTCATCAAGTCTTCAGTTTTCTTGGTAAAGCTTGACTCAGAGATTACTTTTTAAGAAAAACTGCATCACTGTTGAATTTTACAGTCAAAAGCATTGAAGGGGTTGCCCCTGACTGAGCCATGGCCACAAAGGAGATGGGAGCAGAGCATCTGGGGACACTCCTGCTGCTTCCAGATTGGAAAGGGAAATGGGTGTAGCCGAAGACATCATTGCACAGCCACAGCAGTGTTCACTGCGTTGGTACCTTGCAGCCAGTACACCTGAGCTGGCACTTCACTTGTGCAGAACTGCTGGCTCAGTCCTCAAAACGCCAAAGAGGAATTACTGTGAACTCCTTTTTGTTTTCACAGGAGAGAAAATATTTGGAGTGATAAAAGACATCTTCCCACAGATAGATCATGCAGAGTCATACGCACATCTATACCCACCCCCTTCACGGAATCAGAGGGTCACTGAATGGGCTGGGTTAAATTGGGTTTAGAAGGACCTCAGTGGGTCATCTGGTCCAACCTCCCTGCTCAAACAGTGTCCAACCAGAGCACATGGCACAGGATTGTGTCCACAGAGTTTTTGGATTTCCGCAGAGAGAGACACTTCACTCCTCTCTGGGCAGCCTGTTCCTTTGTTTGGTCACTCTCAAAGTAAAGTCTTTGAAGTATTCCCCAAGGTTCTGAGCACTAATGGGCCAAATGCCACTAAACTCCTCTTAGGTTATGCAAAATTCATGTCCTTACACAAATGGATTAAGCTACTTGGCCTAGATAAGTTCCAGGAATCCTGATAATTATGCAAGATGAAAACCATGAGGAAAATAGGTGGGAAAAGGAGAAGCATTTTTGTGCAAAAACAGATATGCAGAAACAAATTTCAGTTGGAAGCTGTTCCTCTTTTTATCCACAAGGGAATGAATAGGATAAGTTGCACTGAATTTTTTTTTTCCAATAAAGATAGTAATTAAATTTTTGTATCAGATAACACCATATTATATGCTCTGAGGAAAACTTTTCTTTCAGTACCAAGCAATAATTTCATTAGAATTGCATTTTGATAGAGAATGTGTTAGTTCATTATCAAGTATTTTCTTTCATGGTTTGTGTATTCTAAAAATATTCTTGCTCTAGAAAGTTTCTTTTCAGATTCAGGTGAGCTTTTTGAAAAGCTTTGTGTGAAGATGCTCTCTTTTATTTCTTTAATTTGTGTGATTTAGTTACAGTCTCTACTGAGGAGGCCACAGTGTGCAATGGGATCTCTTACAGTCAAATACCTGGAGTCCTGTACTGTTATGCTAAACGTAGCAAAGAAAGATAAAGCAAATTTTTTTTGCTACTGTTGTTTTATAATTTTGTTTCCAGCAAATGATAAAGGATTGCTCTAGGGGTAGTAAAACCAGGCACAACAGATTATGAATTTTGTTGGTAGTGAAAAAGGACCTGGGAGACTTTGGGATGTTTCTTTGAGTAGATGATACAATAAACCAACCATGATGTGGAGATAACAGGTATGTGAGGAAAAGCAGAGCTGAATACCCTAAAACTTACCTTGAACTGAACTTCTACTGGTTCTACTTCTTAACCAAGGTGGTTATGATATTTATTGACTCTGCATATTAAATTAATCTCTATAAATTTCGGTTATCCTTTGTACTATCCTGCAATTTGGCCTCAAATTCACAGATTGAATTTGTTGTTTTGTCTATACATTTGTCTACATCTTTCTTTGTTTCACAGAAACTTTGCAGGTCAATGCAGAAACTGTAGGATACTTGCAAATAATAAAAAATAATACAATGCACCAGCTGTTAAGGATTTTTAACAGCTAGTTGGGCCAAAGTGTGATCAGGAAAAGTAACTGACTTAGTTTAGTGTAGTGGGGTAGGGAGAACATAAGTATTTAGCCTGAATTGTAAGTCAGGATCTATCTCTCTATCTCTCTATCTCTCTATCTCTGTCTCTCTAATCTCTCTCTTTCTATCTTGCAAAGCTTTGCCTGGCCCAGGATATTGATCAGAGTAAAGAAGGAACTATCCTTTAGCCATTCTTTGAATAAAACACTGATTGTAGTTGAGCAGGGATGATTTTGATCCAAAATTGTGTTAGAAAATTATATAGCGTCCAATATGTTACACTTACATGTTCATGATCTCTTTCATTGACTTAATTTAAGAGCTGCTGAATTTCCTGACTAATATATCTTTATTGTAATTTGATTCCTTCTTATTTAGGCAGCTTTTGTCCACATCATTTGTCTATTCCTTTCCACTTGCCCTGTGAAGATTTAAAGAAAGAAACCCAAACAAGCATGAGGAAGAAAACTGTCACTATCATGGAGTTTCTAGCTTTACTGAGAGCAGCAGGTATTACTGTTACCAAAGGGAAAAGGGTGCTCATCTACAAATCCTACGAGTCTTGAGGAGGAACCTGTGGTAGAGTGAAGGTGGGTCCTCCTTTGGAGACAGACACGCCCTGCCTCTGCTGCCCCGCCACAGGATCAGCTCCATCGACCTGTGTGCAAAAGCACCTGTTAATCCCTTGGGTGTGAGGGAGGGCTGTTCTGAGCCTAAAATGAAATAAAGTTGCTTCAAGGGAAATGAAGGGGGAAACTGGAAGAATTAGCTCCACTGAAGAGTTTTAAATGAGCCCGAGGGCATTGTCACTCCTTTTGTTTACTCAGAGACGGTGGTGTTGTCTAGAGGGCTGTGCTGTTCACGTCTGAAGGATCTGGTCTCATGATCTAGAAGATTAAAGGTCTGTGGTTTGCTTGGCCTTTAAGACTCTTGCTTCTTGCCTCTGATTTTCTGGTAGCTGAAGGTACAGGGGAGTAAAGCTTTCTGAAGAAAGCTGTTCTCTTCAAGAGAGAAACTTGTAATTATTTCTGATGAAAGGATTTTAAAAGCTTTCATTATAGGACGTCTGCAGAGTGGTTCTGAATCTTAAGATAGAGGTTACTTTCTGGTGTTCTTTACAATTTTCTGGCTCCTTTCAGGTTTGTAGATTTTTGGGGGGGGGTGTGTGTGTGTGGTTTTTTTTTTTTTTTTTTTTTTTTTTTTTTTTTTTTTTTTTTTTTTGTGTGTGTGTGTGTGTGTGTGTGTTTGGCTTATTTGGAAAACTTCAAACAGTGTGGTCTCTCTGAGGAGGAAAGGGAAGGACCATGTATTTCTTTGCTCACAGGCCAGCCCTTTATTTCAAAATAGTTGTGTATAAACACAGGAAAAGGACTTCAAGAACTTCAGCCTTCAGAAAAACCAGCGTTGTGGACAAAGGAGCAATATTCCCTGAGACAAATATTGCTGAGGAGTAATTATTAGCAGCATGCCCATCACGCTGAAGCTGGTGCTGGGCTTTCATATCTAGTATAAAACTTCTACAGCTATCTAGTTAATACAGACTGGATATATCTAACATAATGTTGGTGTTCCTTAATTCCCATTGAAAAAATGTTCTCTTTGAAGAGAAGATAGAGGATTATTTATATTTTACTCAGCAGATAAAATACTTATTTTTTTTCTAAGAGAAAATATTTGCTTCTATAGGAAGAGTGGAAGTTACTTTTCTTTTCCTGTTGTGAAGTACCTGTAGAGCAAGATGAAAGCAGTCTGTTGAGCACAGATCACATTGTTGAAGAGGAAAGCAGGCTGTAGAGACTTTGAGAAGAAGGATAAACAAACAAACAAAACAACAACATGCCTTTTGGATGAAAAATTAGATGTTGCCCAGTTGTAAATGTTCATTGTTAGCATCATCACAGTGATCTTTTAAATGAGTCTCTAATATAATTCCATCATTTTTCCAATTCACTGTTTTTTGTCATAATTCCTTGGGATAATTCATTGGGAGGGACCAATATTTGCACAGCTATATTGACAATATCATTCTTTATTTGTATTCTTTCTGGGGTAATACAGTATCTTGACCAGAAACATTAATAACCAATTTAATAGTATTTGTGTCATAATTTTGATTCTCTGCAGACGTAAAATAATTAAAAAGCAATTATTAGACTGGAAATAAATTTAACATCTCCTTCAGCACCTCATTTTAGAATTTATTCTAATTAAAATAATAGAAATATTAAACATGTGAGGGCAAATCTCCATTTTGGATACTACTATCTTTACTCCTTAAAAGTGAGAGAAGATTTTTCGGATTTATGCCAATGTCACTGAAAGCTGAGCCTGGCTTTGATTGAGTCTTCTTGTTTGTCAAGATTGATAACTTCCTGATGGAGAGATGAAAGAAGATGGATATATTTTTCTTGTGTCCTCCAGAAGAGTGCTTTTACTCTGATTACAGCGTTTCCCCCAAAATTTATAATGCTTTGTGAGTTGAAATGAAGCTTCAAATTCTTGGTAATTCACAATTGTGTATTTGGGAGCCAGGGCCTTCAGGATTCCCAGATCTGTCTTCCCTGGCAGCGAATTATGTTGTCCAAGTAGAATATTTAATTTTATAATAAATTAATATTTAATTCATACATATAAGTTAAGAGGTCTAGGAAACGTGAAAAAAAACTATCTCATAAATGACAAAGAGAAATAAAGTCTTGCATGGTCAAAAATTAAAAATACAAAATTTTTCTTCACTATATTCTAAAGAAATCAGCTAAACTTTTTCCTTTCTTAGTTAAAACAACAAAAAAGTAGCTTTTACGCTGCAGACTCAGAGATTCACTATAACAATCTTGTACAACACTTGCTACATTGTAGCTTTTTACTGGAGAGAATATATAATTCTTCTCGAAAGAGTTTCAACAAGTCATTTCCTTAGCTGCTCTCTGAAGTATTCTTTACATCCATGAAGATTATTATGAACCACAAGACTAACATTTTAATTTTTGTCCATTACTGCACTCCTGAGACAAAATGCCATAGCAACAAGGAGAATGGCAGTAAGGTCGTGTGCTCACACCGTGCTCAGCTGTGGGCTGCTGTAGTGTACCAATACTCATTACTACATCTTACTATTATTTACCTCTGGCATATGTAGTTCCCTGAGGCCCTGAAACTGAAAAAAACACTGCTTTTGGCAAGTGGCAAAATCTAGTCCCTTCACACCTAAGATGTGGTGTTAATAAAGGACTGGCAATTAAAAAAAAAAAAACAACTTTATGCAAATTATTAAAATTAGATTATTTAAAATTATGAAAGAGAACAGTGAAGTTTTAACGAGCAGCTATGCTGTGCATTATCTGTGCACAAAGCAGATGTAATGATGCATTATAAATGCTGAGAAAATTTAATCAGTGTAGAAAAAAAATAATGAAATGGTTGTTTAAACACTGCAAAGCTAATGTTATAGTAATTAGTTCCCATTGAGCAAGACATGGTGCATATTATCTTGGCTGTGTTTGATTAGTGATCCTGCATATGACATCTTGTCTTTTCTTAACTCTACTTCAATATCATTTAAAAAATTTTAATCCTAACCCCAGTTAAAAATACAAAAACAAGCATGGCATCAAATTCAGTTGTTCTTCCTTTCCTTTTCTAACACAATCTGCATGAAAGTCTGCTCTGATTTACTATGGCTGTATATGAGAAGGCTGAACACTTGTGCTTGCAGAAAACATGGTTCTATGGAGGTTGTGGGGGATTTTTTTCCCCTGAAAATAATATCAGCAATACTACTTGTAATGATACTCATATTTTCCAAAATGTCCTTGTAGAAGGTGGATTGGAATATACTGAAGTTTGGCTATGTGTTTTTTATAAGATTTCTTTTAGATGAGTAAGACATGGATTTCACCACTGGTTTGTTTCAGTTCTTCAGAGCCTGTGGGGGACGCTTTTTTACTGATAGCTGTATGCCAGTCCTTAAAATGAAACATATGGAAAATTCTAATCATCAGATCTTTTAAAAACATAAAGATTGCATATAAATAAACAAGGGATTCTTATTAATCTTGTCTACTGATAATTATTTTTAGGAGCTGATTAGGGCTTTTGCATTAGGAACTGTCTTAAAGTCATAGAGATTCTGAATTGTCTAACTGATTGAGACTGACATTGACATTGGCTGATGTCTTTTAATCACATCGGATCATAAATGATAGATGGAACTGAATTATTTTTGGAGCCTTCAGTCAATGAGACTTAAGGTTTTAAGATGTTTTCAGCTCCTACTGAACACAGTAATGAAGGACTTATGAGAGTTGAATTAAAAGCCATTAACAGAAAGTTTAGAATCCACTATCTCATAATACTGAAGAGCAGAACAGGAGGAGACTGTCCTGCATATGTGGAGTAACAGCTATCTGTAGGGAAAACAGATGTTGAGAAGAAAGAGTAGACTCTTAAAAAAACCCAAAAAACCCTCCAGCAAATATAAAGATAACATAAAAGTACATACCACTGCATTGCAAACTCTGCATGCTCAGGTCTTCACAGACACCAGAAGAGTAAAGATTTATTTCTCACTTTCAATTAGAAGCATGCAAACCATGCATGCATCTGCCTTCTTCATCTTACTGAACAAAAGTAGTTAATTGTTATAAACATGAATATTGACTGTAATTTTAACTAATAAATTTTGTATAAGACAATAATTGATACTGTCAAGGTAAAGTCTGTTCATGGCTTTAAAGTCAGTAAGAACTTAACATGATAAAAATTGTTAAAAAGAGAAAAGGTCTTCAGTGAAATATTCCAATTTTTACTTGTGTGAGTACTTGAAAGCTTTATCAACTTTGTAACAGTTGTACTGTGGATTTTGGAGTCAGACCATTTCTAATTAATCTAATCACACTTTTTTGTGTTTTAGATTGATCACTCAGTTTTGTAGACCTGACATAATATATTTTTTCAGTCCTAAGATACATAATAGTATATGTTTGTACACTGCATATATATTGCTCAGGAGAACTGCCCATTCTTTTTGAATCTTTTGGATAATTTTGCAAAACTTTGATTACACTTGAAGAAATTAAGAACCCACTACTTCAGAAAGGAGTGGCCCACTGATCTCAGGTCTAGGTGCCAGTTGGTACAATTATTACTGTTGGCATAACCCTAGAAATGAAAAATGATTTGGGGCTAATTTGAGAAAGGAACAGGTGAAGTTGAAATAATTTAGGACCAAGGAGAAAAGAACAAGTGCCAGCTGCTCCAAGAATCATTGGCTTGTATCAGTGCAGCATATGGAAGGGCAAATCATAAGTGCATGATTTCATCATCTCTGTGGTGAAGGCTTTGCCTTCAGAACAACAGTACACAATTTTTGTTGTGGGTTTTTTTGGTTAATAAAGAGGATTGGGTTATGGCTCCTCCAGGAGGATCCTGCAGAGTCAGAAAAGAAGCCAAGACATGGCTTTCCTCCAGAAATGCTTTTTATGTTGTGGAGAGTCTTAAATCAATAGCCTCAAAGCTAAACTGAGCTGACAGTGAATCTAACTAATATTCATTTAAAGAGGGAAAAAAAAAACAAAACACCACACAAAAAAATCTGTATGCACTTACCTAAAAAATCTATATACACTTACATAGTTAAAGGGTTTGGTTTTCCTTAATTAGTTCTCATGGTCTGTTTAAAGCTTTTTCTAAAACCTACCAGTTGCTTAATGTCTTCTGTCTTTGTGAAAGTAAATATTATGTCACTGTGATGCATCCTGCTTTGTTCAGAGACTACACTTTGGACTCACATCTGTAATTGCAGCCATGACATGAAGATAGAGGGCAAACCTTATACGCTGATTTATCTTTGTCAGAGGGGCAGCAATGCTCAG